>SCDY01000651.1:0-50769 GCA_004143825.1 Drosophila micromelanica | reverse complement strand
ATTTTTGACCAAAAATTTGACCTACCAAAAATTGGCCTTAATGTTGTTTTTTACACTAATTATGACAATTGCAATCGATTAAAAATAGAAATAGAAAATAATTTTTGAAAATGCATATATTTGAAATGTAGAACCAATCTATATGCTAAATAATGAAAAATATGCCATCAAACGAGAAAATCGGTTCAGTTTTGACAAAGTTATGAGAGTTTGAAATATGGGAGCTGTGGATCCGAGAACTTTACAAGTAAAAATTGTTTTGACTAAAAATTTGACACCCTCAGAATCACTTTTAATGTTGTTTTTTATACTAATTATGACACTTAGAATTCAAAATTTTCTAAATTATCAAGAGGACAAAATTTGATCAAAGTATAGAATAAAGAAAAATATCGAACAACAAGCTCTGACTTTGCTCGCCATATAGTTGGAGGTTCTTAGCTCAGCCGCCGGGCAGATGCACACTCATTGGCCAGGCCTTATAGAGCAGAAATCATGGCTCGAGCTGTTAGATAACAATTAGCAAATAAATTTATGCGCCCAAATAACACAAATGCAAATCTCAGGCAACAAAGGAAAAATAGATAGTATATATACATGTATAATCTACGAGTATTTATCGAAGCTGGCAAAGCTTTGGTGACTATTTTTGCTGTCTTTTGGCGAAACAAGTAGTTGAATTTCCTTTTTCAAAAACTTAGATATTGACAGACAGAGAGTTTAACCTGTGCAACTGTGTATGTGTGCTTTAGGTGTGTGTAAGTGTGTGTTTGTGTGTGTGACATTAAACCACACACAAACAAGTGCGCCATATTTGGCAATTGACTTTGCAACCAACTGAGCCAACTCAGAAATATCTATTTGTGTGTGCTCGCGTTTGTGTTCAGTATTTGCTTGATATATACATATGTATATAACTGTGTATGTATATATAATTATGCGTGTGCTTTTTTTAACTGTTTATGCTGCCCACTTGCGATGGCCAGCGGCTTGATAAATAACTTAAGTTTTATAAACACAAATTGACACTTCAAATTGTTTGCCAAAAATCACAAAAAAACAGAATGAAAAGTAATAAAGAAAAACGAGAAGTAAAAATTGTATAAAAGGCATGAAATCAATTTGAATTAAGCCGCCCCGCTTTGTGGCACGTCGCGTTGAGATTTGCTGCCTCGGGGGCAGTGCTGAAGCTTTGCGTCTGGATCTCTGGAATATATCATAAACTTAAGCACAAGCACTTCACGGAATTGGCCAGGCAGGTAGCTGTTATTGTTGTTGTTGGCAAATCAGATTTGTATCGGCAAAGATCTAACACAAAATCGCAGGCCTCTAATGCCGCTGCGGGGCGGGCTAGGCGTATCAAACAACAACAAGAACCGATAAAAGTATTTATGATCTTGAGAAACAAAACTTCGCAGGGAGCTTGAGTTCACATTATGTTTGCCAAACAGCTCGAGGCTGTCGCAATAATTAATTGTTTGTCTTTCGATTACAGTAGATTTGCGCAATACACTCAAACAACAAAAATTTTAAATACAGTCGCAGTTCTCCAATTTTGAATTGTTCTCAGATTTGTGTTCTAAATGCACTTGGCAAATAATTGGCATTGATAAAAATTATTATACTTTATCGTGCAAAGATGCTTACTTCTGACAAAACCATTTTAAAATTTGTTACCCAGTTTTAATGGGTTTTAAAATATAACAAAGAAATAATCATAATAAATAAAACAAGATAATAATCTGTTTTTGTTTAAATAGGTTTATGTTTTTCCTATTACATATTTTGATTAAACATGCTACCAAAATGGAAATTAAAAATTTTCTGTTAAACGATAAGAATATTAATTTTTCCAATGCCCTACATAATCTACCCTCACCCACAAGCCCAAGCTTTTAATGAGCTGCACTTGCCTGTGGAAAATTATGTGTAGGAGGGGGGTAGGGTAGGCAGTGGCTAGTTGGCAGTGCTGGACTCGATTTTCTTATCACAATTATTGTTCCGCGTAATTGATCTAGTTCTAACGCGTCGTTGGGCTAATAAATATTATTTCAGCTGGCGGCTTATGCAAGCAGATGCTGATCGCTAATAAGAAGGCAAACAATAATTTATTTATTTATTACAGTCCGTTTAATAAGGGGCCAGCGGGCTGTGATAAATATTTTTTTTTAATTTTAAAATATTAAACTTACCACACAAACACAAAAACAAAAATGTATTATAAGCTGGCAGCGCAACACCTGTTGCACTTGCTGTTGTTGTTGTTGTTTTTGTTTTTCCTTTTGGCGCTCTGCTCCAATTTGTGAATGAGCTTAATTGCATTTATCGATAGCACTTTGTTTGGCTTGCGTCAAAGTTATCGTTTCTCGTTTCTAGTTGTTGCATTTGCTGCTGTTGTTGTTGTTTTTTTAATTAGCAACACAAACACATTAACTAACACACACACAGAGAGACGCCGACACCGACTGGCAGACTGGGCGCATGGCAGGGCGCCCACGCAACGTGCCAAAAGAAAACGCGTTTATTGAAAACGCAACTGCGACAGGCGACGACGGCAGCAGCCGCGCAAAGAACTTTGTTAGCTGCGCCAGCGATTCAGCAGCTAACCGAACGCCGAGCAAAAAAAAAAAACAAACGGCAAACACAACAATTACAAAATGCAATGCGATATTGCAACTTTGTCAATTCCGACTTCGCCGCAGCGCAGTAACCGATTAGCTGGAGCGCTCGCGATCAACTGAACACACACTGAAATTCAAATTTATCCGACCGGCCGCTCAGTTCTTTTTCTTCTTTCAGTTTACCGATTTGTGTGCAAGTGCTACGCGTGCGCACCACGACTACTCGCCTCGAGTATCTAAAAACGACTGAAGTTAAGAGAGCTCGTTGCTTGCTGCTTACGATCCTAAAGAGCGCGCTGCTGCGCTCACTCAGCATGCGTGCCGCAATAAGATCCCAATTGCTTTTAACTACGAATAACTGTGATTAATATAAAATAACGTATAAGCAAGTAGCACAATTTTTGTAGGCACAATAATTTGAAACTCCACCGTTAACTTGTGTTATACCGAAACTCAGCATTGAATACGCATTTTAATTTTCATAAATAACCGATTCAAATTGCGGTATTTTTTTTAGATTAAAATCGTGTTATTATTCTCTGGACTTGAGCGCTAAAAATAATTTATAAATATGCTTACAATTTTATTGCACGTAGTCGTTTGAAATACAAATTCCAAAACTTAAATAAATTTATAATTGTGTTCAAAATTTAGGTTCCAGCAGAAGTGCGCCTAAAATTAACCAAACACCACTTATTTTGCAGCCCTGGTGGAAACATATGTTTTGAACAGACCATCTGTACGTTACAGAAGTTGCTGTCTCTTTCTACCGACGTACGCGACTGCATCAAATTTACAAATTGTTGAATTAAAACAAAAGCACAAGATGTTGGCCAAACGAATGCAGCTATGGCGAGCGACCCAAGCGGCGCTTACGTTAAATGCCACAAACAAGGCTGCCACACAGGTAAGTGGCAATTGAGAACGCCGGGGAGCGCCGCCAGCGGAGAGATGTTCGATGACATAACCTGCAAAGCGCGGTTTGTTATGAATGAGTTTTGAATAACGGCACCTTTTACAGATGTTCCCAACGGGCGGCAGCAGTCGGGACCTGCACATGACTAGCAGTTGGGGCCACCAGCTGCACGGCCGTGTGTTGCAGGCACCGCGAATCCCGATTTATGGCCCAGCAGTGGGAGGATTGCGATTTGGCAGCACCCAAACAAATGAATCCGCCAAGGAACTGGTGGATTTGCCAGCTATTCCTGAAGCGCCCACACCACCAGTCGTTGACGCAAGCAACCTGATGGAAACCATTAGCGTAGCGGGTGAGCCACCATTTGCCTCCATTGGCCTGGGCGGCTGGTCGCCCGTGGGCATGGTACAAAACTGCATGGAATTTCTGCACTGCTCGTGGGATATTCCCTGGTGGGGCACCATCGCCATTGGCACGCTCGTCGTGCGCACCCTAATCTTCCCATTGGTCATCCTGGCGCAGCGCAACTCGGCCAAGATGAGCAACAACATGCCACAGATGCAGGTGCTCCAGCTGAAAATGACGGAGGCACGCCAGTCGGGCAATGCCATTGAATCGGCGCGTTATGCCCAGGAAATGATGCTGTTTATGAAGGAGAAGGGCGTTAATCCGCTGAAGAACATGATTGTGCCGCTGGCGCAAGCGCCGCTCTTTTTGTCCTTCTTCATGGGTCTGCGTCAGATGGCCAATGCTCCAGTGGAATCGATGCGTGACGGTGGTCTCTTCTGGTTCACCGATCTGACACTGGCCGATCCGTTCTATCTGTTACCCGTCATTACCAGCGCCACGTTGTATCTGACCATTGAGCTGGGCACGGATAGCGCCCGTTTGTCCGCGGCCAACATGAACACCATGAAGTACGTTCTGCGCGCCCTGCCCATTGTCATCTTTCCCTTCACCATGAACTTTCCTGCTGCCATTCTGACGTACTGGGCCTGCAGTAACTTCATCTCCCTGGGGCAGGTGGCGGTATTACGTATTCCCGCTGTGCGGGACTACTTCAAGATTGAAAAGATGGTCTCCCATCCGGCCAGTGCGCTGCCCGCCAGAAAAAAGGGTTTCGTCGGCGGCATGAAGGAGTGTAAGTATTCCAACTGGCACAACCGTAATCATCCTGGTAAATTTCCCATCACTTGCAGCTTGGGACAACATGAAGATCACCAAGGAGATCGAGGAGCGGCAGCGCCTGGATGAAATACGCTTTGCCAAGGCCGGCAAAGGACCGTTGGTGAAGACCTACAAATACGATCCCACCAAGCCTCAAACTGCCAGCCCTTTGCAAAGCCAGACACAGATCACGGGCAGCCTAAAGCCGCCCTCCAAAGAGCAGTAGCCACGTCCAGCGTGGCCGCGCTGCATCTCTTTGTTAATGTTAGAACTGTAGCCTTTAAATTGCTGCAAATCGGTATATGCTAAAAATATCATATTTTCTATTAACAAAAACAAAACACAGAAGTTTGGGTTGACAATTTGGAATCCTAGCCCTTTGCCGAGATGCATTGATTTATAACTTCAGCGAGGTGTTTGTTTTCCAGCGCTGCGGCCACACGTTCCTTATCCGCCAGCTGCTTGTTCACGGCCAGCTCGGAGGCGTGCGTGCCCGGCGTTATCTCCACGGTCACCTTGAAGCGGGGCGGCAGCGAACGCAGCAGCTTGACGCGAATTGAGAGTCCGATCAGCGTGGCCATCGAACAGTGCGGAATTGTCGGTGTAAAGTTGATGTGCACCGAGTTCTGTTTGTCGCTGATGGTGATCAGCTCCTCCTGCACTACGTGCAGCTCCTCCAGCGACAGCGGATGTTCCGGATCGCTGATATTTCGTATGAGATCTGCATTTAATGTTCAATGTTTACATTGTTCACGCTCTTTGTTGAGTGGGGCTTACCAAAGATTTCTCGCTTGTCGAAGGGATCGACAATGCTCTCGTCCTCTTCGATGGCTGTTACCACGCGCTCTTTGATCTTGCCATAGACGCTCGGATTTAAATTCTCTATTTCTGTGGGCATATTTGTTGTTTTTACTCCTAATTACCTGAAATATTTGTTTTAATGTTCACTTTGCGTGATGCTAAATAAAAGTGTGTACACACTTGACGGCATAAAATGGTCATATTTTGCCAGTTTATTTTTTCGCAGACCTTGTACACACTGGCACAACTAGAACGTTCTATCATTTGAATTGTTAATTATAAGTCACAATAAAATTTACAATGTTAATCATTAATCAATTATAATTATCTGTTTATTGCAAAAATAGAAATGTAAACAAAAGTGTCATCTAATGTGAATCCCCTACAATAATTGATTCTATCGACCAGCACATTTGATGTACTGATTTTATTAATTAGAATTTTAGGTAGGCTACCAGTAAAAGGATCCTCATACAGTGTATACACATTTGAAGCATATGATAATGCATTTCCTAGCTGACTTTGAGCACACACTGGCACGACTAGAACGGTACTTAAATTAAATTATTAATTTCGATTGCTGCAATTAAAATTGAATGCAATGATCAACAAATTAAAATTAACTTGACTAAAATGGTACAGTTGGCAGTAAAAGGTTATTAATGTAAACAAGAGTGTCATCTTACGTAAAACCTGTAATTAGGGGCGTTTCACAATTATATTTATGTGCATTTTAATTAGCCTTCCTGGTATTTGCACTGATTTTTTTTACGTTGAGGTGCGCAGATAGCTTTTCGCAACAATGTGCTAAATAGAGATGACTAACGTACCGGGTTCCCAAGATCCCCAGTACCCAGCAATGACAGACAGACAGACAGACAGACGGACGTATATAAATGTATTCTATTCACCTGACCAGAGCCGCCTTGAGCCACTTTTGATTTGCATTCAAATCCACATATATATAGTATAGCTGCCAACTTGTATATGTCAAAAGATGCTGTGATGATTTTTACAGCTTATAATTAACTTGCACTATCAATAAGGAAAATATATACAATAATATTGATATAGAAACTCAACCGGTACACTCTACACTCGCCGTTAAGCTACCTACGATAATTATCACCAATTTACAAACGGGTTAACAACAACGTCAAACATAGCTGTGCTCCCGTCCGTCCAGATGCGTCGAGTTGCCATATAATGGCCCGGCAATCGAGAAACTCCAACAGTTCGCTAGAAATACAGCTTCAGTCCAGACAAACTACTTCCGCGAACATGAGAAATTTCGTAAGTCGCACGCCCGATTTTCTCCGTATATATCTTATCTGATCATATTATTCCACTTTTCACTTTGCAGTTAATTTTTGTTGTGGCCTTGTGCGCCGTTTGCCATGCGGCTCCGGCACCCAAGGAAGCTGAGCTGGATCGTCCCAGCCCCATCAATCCGGATGTGCCGAGCGATCCCAAGCCAGCCGAAAAGGTTGTGCCGCTGACACTGCCGGCGACACTGGAGGCGAAGCATCACCAGAAGCGCGAGGAGGCCGCTCCTGCCAAGCCTCATTCCATCCTCACTTCGGAGACGCTGCACCAAAGTCCGGACATTGGGAACCCTGGTTCTTTGATTCACGAGCAACTGCAGCACGATCCCAAGAAACAAAAGCGCGAGTCCCACTCAAAGCCGGCTGAGCATTCCCACACCCATGATGCCCATGATAGCCATGATGCCCACGGCGCGCACGCTACCCCTCAAGCTGAACACGGTGATCACAAGGCCGCACGTCATCAGCGCGACATTCCGGTGCCCACAGAAGTGAAGACTACGGAGAAGCCCCAAGATTCTAAGGATTTGCACAGTCACGTGCCGGCCGCTCCCGGCAACGAACACGCCAATGGTCCACTGCGCCATCATCCAGTGCCTGTGGCTGAACTCTTCAACAAGACCAAAACTCAGCCCGGCGACAGCAGCTCTGAGGAAAGCAAGGAGAGCAAAGAGAGCAAGGAAACCAAGGCCTAAATGACGACCTCAGCTTTCATTATTACATAAGCCAATATTACCCGCTAATTGTTATGTCACGTTTTGAAAAAAGAAATCAAAACGAGAAGTCATAAAAAATAAATAAAAATGAACAACAATTTTAAATCGCTTACAAAACTCATTTGCTAATTATTGACTAAACAATTATACGTATATGTTTACGCTCTGGCACTGACATTCACCTCCCCCGCACCTGGGTCAAAGTAATCGTCTGACCTGAAAATGGGCACCGGTTGAAACTCGCCTTCAACCAAATTGCTTTTGGGTGGCGTTTCAGACGCTTCTGCGGCGTATAGCCTGGCCTTTAACGGTTTTAGCAGCAGACCCTTGATGCTGTAATCGGTCACATTTAGCTCCTGCTCGGCCACATCCACAGCGGTCTCCACCTGGTTCAGATTCTCGTTGACCGTGGCCACAAACTGCTCCAAGCTATCGATTCGCTGGCGCAGCTCATCAAAGTTGTCGCTGAAACTGAGAATGGTGCTCACATGATTGGCCATGATGCCATTAGATTCAGCGCGCACCTAATTTATATAATATATAGCTATGCTTTAAAATTTGTAACTTACGGAAGCCAAAACCGTTTCGAACTCGTCCAGACGTGCCAGCATGTCATCGATGCTGTTGCAGAGCGGATTTATCTGTCGTTGAAAACATTAAAGTCATCACCTACAATTTATATTTTAGTCCACTTACCTCCTTCGCCAGGTCGGCGCTTTGTATAATTTTGGCATAATCCTTTCCAGCTTGTTCAACCATTTTTATCATCTGTTGCTGCAAACAACAACAAAAAATCAACAAAACGAAACCGATTAACGATAACAAATTAAACGATATGAAATAAAATTTAACAGCACTGCATAGTTGGAGGGTATATTAGCTGATAGAAGCGTAAGTCATTTTGGAATGCAAATTGCAAGTAAATGAAATATTTTTATCATATTCGGAAAGTGATTGCTTGCTAACAGATTTCTAATTGGAAAAGCTTCTTCAAAAACCATCGTTAACAATCGTTTACCATTCTGGTGCCAATCTTTTTGACTCTGTTCAGTGCTGGACAACGACTATTTTGATTAGGTTGGCAACAATGCGCATATTGCAAATTCTGTTCTCGCGTATGTTGTATTGATTTGTGCTTCCTTGCAGAAAGCCGTGAGGAAACCAGAGCCACTGCAGCCATGAGCAACTACCGCGGCATCGGAGGCGGCGGCTTCCCGTACAAGAAGCAGCCCAGCGCTGGCAACAACATGAGTGCAGTGCCCCCGCCGCCGGCTTTAAGCAGCAATCGCGGAGGCGGGGGATTCGCATTCAGCTTTAACCGTGGCCGAGGCGGCACATCCGCTGGAGCCTCAACTGGCGCCGCCAGCAGCACAACCAAGCACGGCTACTCGACGCTCGAGTCGATTAGCCAGTACACCAACTCCACGAACTTCGTGGGCAAGCGCAAGCAGCACATGGACGATGATTACTTCGACGACGATGATGAGCCGCCGGGGTCGCCCGGTGCGGAGGCAACGACGGCCAAGAACGAGTCGGACTCCGATGAGGATCCGCTGGAGCAGTTCATGGCCGGCATCAACCAGCAGGTGGAGAAGGAGAAGGTTCGGGCCGCCACGGATCAGCAGCAGAAGGCGAGCAGCGCGCCGCTGGAGAAGAAGGGCGTGCGCGGCGACATCGATGACGAGGATGATGAGGAGAGCTACTATCGCTACATGGAGGAGAATCCGAATGCGGGCCTGCGCGACGAGGGCTCCGATCAGGAGATCGACTACGATGAGGATGGCAATCCGATAGCGCCGCCCAAGAAGAAGGACATTGATCCGCTGCCACCCATCTACCACTCGGAGATCGACTACGAACCGTTCGAGCGCAACTTTTACACGCCGCACGAGGACATCGCCCACCTGGACGAGGAGCAGGTGCGCGAGTTGCGACGCACGCTGGGCGTCAAGGTGAGCGGCGCCCTGCCGCCCAAGCCGGTCAGCTCCTTCGGCCACTTCGGCTTCGACGACCAGCTGCTGAAGGCCGTGCGCAGGGCCGAGTACACACAGCCGACGCCCATCCAGGCGCAGGCGGTGCCCGCGGCGCTGTCCGGGCGGGACATCATCGGCATCGCCAAGACGGGCTCCGGCAAGACGGCCGCGTTCATCTGGCCGCTGCTCACCCATCTGATGGATCAGCGCGAGCTGCGACCGGGCGACGGACCCATTGGACTCATCCTGGCGCCGACGCGCGAGCTCTCGCTGCAGATCTACAACGAGGCCAAGAAGTTTGGCAAGGTGTACAACATCAATGTGGTCTGCTGCTACGGCGGCGGCTCCAAGTGGGAGCAGAGCAAGGCGCTGGAGCAGGGCTGCGAGATTGTGGTGGCCACGCCCGGACGCATGATCGACATGGTCAAAATGAAGGCGACCAACTTGCGGCGTGTCACCTTCCTGGTGCTGGACGAGGCGGATCGCATGTTCCACATGGGCTTCGAGCCGCAGGTGCGCTCCATTTGCAACCATGTGCGTCCGGACAGACAGACGCTGCTCTTCTCGGCGACGTTCAAGAAGCGCATCGAGCGCCTCGCCCGCGACATTCTCACCGATCCGGTGCGCATTGTGCAGGGCGATCTGAACGAGGCCAATCAGGACATCACCCAGCACGTTTACGTCTTTCCCAATCCGCTGCAGAAGTGGAACTGGCTGTTGTGCCACCTGGTCAAGTTCCTCTCCGAGGGCGCCGTCCTGGTCTTTGTCACCAAGAAGGCGGACGCGGAGACGGTGGCCAACAATCTTCTTGTCAAGGAACACAACTGCCTGCTGCTGCACGGCGACATGGATCAGGCGGACCGCAACAAGGTCATCACACAGTTCAAGCGGAAGGAGTGCGACATCCTGGTGGCCACCGATGTGGCCGCCCGCGGCCTCGACATTCCGCACATCCGCAACGTGGTCAACTACGACATTGCCCGGGACATTGACACACACACCCATCGCATTGGGCGCACGGGCCGTGCGGGGGAGAAGGGCAACGCCCACACGCTGGTCACCGACAAGGACAAGGAGTTTGCCGGCCATCTGGTGCGCAATCTGGAGGGCGCCGATCAGGAGGTGCCCGAAGATCTCATGGAGCTGGCCATGAAGAGCTCCTGGTTCCGCAGCTCGCGCTTCAAGCAGGGCAAGGGGCGCAAGCCCGTCAACAATTTCATGGGCCTCGGCTATCGCGAGCGCTCGGGCAATGCCGGAGCAGGAACAGCTGGAACGGGTGGTGGAGGTGGCAGGGGTCCTGTACCCGAGCCGAGCAAATCACTGTCGGGCGGAGGACCCGCCACGGATCGCTATTCGGCCATGCGCCAGGCCTTCCGCTCGCAGTACAATTCACAGTTTCGTGCTTCCAGCGATCGCACCTGGGAACAGACGGTGCCGGAGACGGGCGTCTTTGCCGCGCCGCCGCCGCCGCCGCCAACGGCACCTGCAGCACCTCCAGCTAGTGGCAGCAGCAGCCAGGATGCGAGACGTGCCAAGAAGAGTCGTTGGAACTAAAAAAATGGAACCTGAATCGAAAAGTCAACCCTCGTTTAATTTCATATTATTTAATGTGTATTTGCTCTTGTTTCATCATTTAAAATTACAACTTAATCGCTAGCATTAAATATATATAATATATACACATATATATATATATATAGAGATATACATATATATATGCATATATTCATATAGCCTTTATATATAATGTTAGGTAAATACTCGTATATACACCTCTCCATTCACACTCAGCCAATGCCGATTCAATAAAAATGTCATTATATTATAATTAATTATGTATCTTTTATTTTCATGTGTATTTTATTTTGAATAAAATCACATTTGCGCATATTCCATGGCCTTAACTGAACCCAAACCGGTTCCCAATTTTGTTTGTCGTCGTTTTCTCTCAGTGCACAGCTAAGGAAATCGAATCTTTAACTGCGCACTGCGCGAAAATCCGAACTGTCCAAGTTTAGGTTTTTCTTTAAAGTATTTTTTTTAAAGATTTTTCCGTTTTTTTGTTGCATTTTTTTTAGAAGCGAGAAAAATGTCGAAGCTATTTGTAAATTTATGAAATATTGTTTTACAATGAAACCACTACGATTTTTTTTTCTTATTTTTTTAAGTTCTCTTTTGTTTTTTGTGTGTTTTTCAATAAGAGTACGACGATAAGCATTATATAATAATTTAGCATATGGTTTTGATATAACATTGAGAAAAGTTGAGATTCATTTAACTACCACATTGACGAGATTTTGCATAATTGTTTTAAGCCTTTTTACTTTTTGTTTTGTTTTTGTTGACTTGGAATAGCTCGAAAAGCATTTAATTCGCTTAAAAATTTTTCTATTTTTGTGTTTGTTTTAATTCTTGTTAAATTTTGTATTATATGCATAATTTTTATAATTATCATATATGTTTTGTTTATTTGTGTTTTTTTTTTGTTTTGTCTGCTGATCAAAAATCGTTCGGTGTGTGGGTATTATTATTATATGTATATAAAAATTGGTCCATGTTAACCACATCGTACGAAACCAAACCGAAAACTGAAATGTACAAAAAATTAAAATACTCAAAAAATTATGGAATTAAATTGAAAATAAAAAAAGAAACTCAAATTGTTTTTAAACAATACTCTTTTATATATGTATTTTTTATTTATATGTATTAATTAGTTTTTTGTTTTGTTTTGTTGTTTTTTTTGTGTTTTTGTTGTTGCCGCATATAACATACATATCGATATATATATACAAGTTTATTTCATTATATTTTATTTAAGTTCTAGCGTTAAATTTGATTTAAATTTTTAATAGTTTGTTTGCGCTCTCTAACCTGCCTTAAAATACAAGTACAATTGTTTTATTTTACAATTAATATTTCTGTTTTTGTTTTTTTTTGTATTTTTTTTGTTTTTATTTTGTTTTAGTTTTGGGCGCTAAATCAATTAATTTTACATAGGCTTTAAAAAATAATTAAAATTATGCAACAATTAAAATGTAAATGTTTTCATTTTATAAATGTAATAAAATTGTTGGGATTTTGTTTTTGTTTGCTCATGTTTTCCCTTTTACTTTTGTGTATTTTTTTATTCTTTTTATCATTTACTGCGTTGTAGTTTTTGTTGTTGTTGGTGTTTTTTAATATTATTTTCTTTTACTTTCTTTTAATACTTTGTACAATAAAAAAGAAACATTTTACATAGGAAAATGTAAATCAAATGTTTAGAGAACGCTTTGGGCTCCATGAAAACGGTTGTATATAGTTTTTCAAAGAATTGAAAAAAACCAAAACGTATTTTTGTGGGGCCATCGAAAATTAAACATTTAAATTCGTAAATTTCATTGAAGGAATTTTTTTATGCTCTCAACTGAATTATTTATATGGTATAATGACTGTTTGTTGTTGTTGTTTTCTTTTCTTTCTATTTTTGTTTGCTTTAAATTAAATGCCAATTAATTTAATTAATTAATTTTTAAATCACATTTCATTGTTTTTCAACACTGCAAATTCAAATTTTGCATTTGCTGCTTCAATTTTGTGTTGTTGTGTGTGTGGTGTGTGTGTGTGTGTGAGGAAACGAAAATGTTTTTGTTTTTTTGAAGTATGCTACTTGGTTTTTAGTGCACAATTCATTAAAATTAATAATACTATATACAATTATGGTTTAGGCCATTTTTAATGCATGTGTTCGTTTTGCATTTGCATTTTCATGTTTTGTTAAGGAATTTCTCAATTAAAACACAGGCAACTTTAATCGAATAACGTGGCCAACAAATCGTCGCTGGCATTGTTATTGCTGCTGCCGCTCGACGGCGGCGTATTCAGATCCGGCTGCGGATCCAGGTACGACAGGATCTCCATTGGGTCCATGTCCTGCAGCAGCTGTAAACACAAAACACGCGATTAGTTTCTCTGTGCCACATTTTACTTTCAATTTGCCACTTACATTCAAATCGTGCCCGCTGCTGTCCAAGCCCGCGGCGGAGGGATCAAAGTTCTGCAGTTCCGCGCTCAAATCGTTCTCGAACTTCAGCTGCGTCTGACTGCTCATCAGCGAATTGAGCAACTGCTCCTGCTGCGACTGTTGTTGCTGCTGTTGCTGCTGCTGCTGGCTGTCCGCGTTGGACATGCTGGTGCTGCTGCCGCCCAGGCTGCGGCTGGGCGTGCCCGGCGTCTGTGGCGAATTGTGTCCAGTGCTGTTGTTGTTGTTGTTGTTGCCATTGGAGGCATTCGGCGTGCCGCCGCTGATGGGCTCATTGTGCGACGAGCTGACGCTGGGCGGACCGCCAGGCGTCATTGGATGACTGGCCGCGCCCGGTGTGTGCGGCGTGTGTGGCATCTATGTGAGTAAGGAGAAAAGTGTTAAGTTAAATCTTAGCTAAGCCGGCTGCTTGCTGCTTAAGCTTACCTGATCGCTGAGCGATTTCTCCATGGCATTCAGCTGGTCCAGCGAGTTGACGCCATCGCTGTTGGCCAGGCTGTTGTTCTCGCTGTGGCTGCCACTGAAGCTGTCGTAGCTGCTGCGGTTGCCACTGTAATGGATAGAGTGGAGGCAGAAATTAGTAAATGTATTTTTTTTTGATGATGGTTTTTCTTGAATAATCAGGAATAAATAAGAAAAGTGCCCTAAAATTGTAAGATATGAATTTCCCCCTCCAAAAATATATATTGATTTTCAGCAATTTGCCACGCCTCTAGTGGACGTAGCCAAAAAAAAATTGTCCAAACTTTAGAGAAGCTTAGCAGTAATCGGGTTACAAAAGTTTCATGTGTCTAACTTTAAAACTGATTTAGTTACATGAAATTCATTATTTAAATTACAACATATTAATTATAAAACAATAAGATAAATATAGATAAAAAATAATCGAATTTACAAAATGCGTAGCCAAAGAATCTGAGCTCAACTTAAACTTAAACGGGTATACATTGTAAGTCTCAAGTTACTAGCTTTACATGGACAAACGGACGGACTCTTGTTAACAATTATGCAAACGGAATCTTATGTCAACTTACAGCTGGGCGCCGTTGGGCGCATTGTTGTTGCCCATCATGTTGCCGTTGGCAATGGAATTCATGTCGTGCATGTTGTATGGGCTCATCGCCTGTGAGTTGTCCCATGTGGGCAGCTGCGTGGAGCCCGGTGACATGACCTTGGCAATGTCATCGCACAGCTCCTGCTTGATGGCGGGCAAACCGCTCGGCACGCTGCCGACGCTGGTGTTGCTGTTGCCGCTGCTGCCGTTGTTATTACTGTTGTTGTTGTTGTTGCCATTGTTGTTGCTGCTGCTGCTGTTGCCGGCAACACCATTTGGTGGCGCCACAGCGCCTGGTGGTGCGCCCGCTTGCGGTGCATTCGGCATGCCGCTGTTGTGCTGCAAGGCGCGCCAATTGGCCGACGAATCAATGATCACCTCATCCACGTCGGAGGTGCTCAGCGTGTTGAGTATGGCCCAGATGTACTGATCGATCTCGAGGGTGTCCGTGATCGCGGACTTGCTGCACTCCGGACAGCGCCAGGAGCCGCGCTCGCTGTTGATCATCAGATAGGCCTCCAGATCGAAGCACTGAACGTGCTTGCACTCGTGACCGCGCGCCGGGAGACGTATTCGACTCTTGGTGATGGGACACTTCAATGAGATCTTGGCGCACTGCTGCGCCGCATCCGGACTGGCCCCATTCGAGACGCCATCGGCGCCGACGACGCTGGGCAGGCTCAGATTGCGTTTGATCTTCTGCACGCTGTGCTCCAGCGGCAACAGATTTCGCTTGTGCAGCGTCTGGAGCACCTGGCGCACCGACGGTCGATGGACTAGTTGCAGCACGAACAGATGCGACTGGAAAGAGAGAAAATTCAGATTATAGCTGGCTGGATTCAAAGTGGGTAAATGATTCTAAATACTCACACAACAACAGGAACTGGCGGTCAGCTGGAGGGTGTTGCGACCCGGCTGGCAGACGGCCTTCAGATAGAGCGGACGCAGCGCGGTGCTGTTCTTCTCGGAGCGCTCGATGTTGAGCGGCGTGGCATTGGCGGAGACGGTGACGGTGTGCGGCCAGTTGGTGTTCATCTGGCGATCGTCCTGATGGAAGCATTTCAGCTGCAGCTCCAGATCGGTGCTGTGCATGAAAGAAAAGAAATCACATTGAAGATTAAGAGGAACCATTTGAATGGGAATCAAGTTCACTTACCGGCACATCAGCGTGTTGTAGACATTCTGCTTGAGATGGAACACATGATTGCTCACCGAGAGATTGTGGAGCAGGCGGAACGGTGGCAGAATGATGCCATCGCGCACCGGGAATGTCAGTCTCATCTCTTCGCCTGCACAGAGAGAGTGGGATAATCCATTAATAAATGGTAACATGGATCACCTAAGATTCTTTCTACTTACTGCTGTCCATTGGCGGCTTGATGTCCGGATTGGGGCTGACATAGGGCACGCTGCAGGCGGGCGTCAGCGGCGGCGTCGGATTGCCAGGAACTGGACTGTGCTGATAGTTTTGCTGGAAACTGTAAATGCAAAAATGGAAGATGAGCAAGTGGCTCAGTTGGCTGCAGGGATTAGCGTTGCTTACCCTTGATTCTGGTAGGGATTGCCGGTGCTGGCGACGGCACCCGGTCCAGCCGGGCACATGCCGCCTTGGCCAGCGGCCACGCCCATGCCGCCGCCATTGCCGCCGGGATAGAACTGGGCCTGGTGGGCACCAGCGCCAGCGCCATAGCCGACACCGGCGCCGCCCGCCTGCGGCACAAAGCGCTGCTGGCCCATGCAGCCGGGTCCGGGTCCGGGTCCGGGTCCCATGCCGGCGCCACCCATGGGCATCATGGGACCACCGCCGGGTCCCATAACCGGTCCGCCGTTGGGTCCCATGCCTGCGCCGGCTGACATGCGTCCGTAGGCGCCGGCGCCACCTCCGCCGCCGGCGCCCATCGGCCCGGCGCGTCCATAGCCATTGCCGGCGCCCGCCTGCATGGGCAGCGGTACGCCAGCGCCGCCGCCGGCGCCCGGATGCATCTGCTGGCCGCCGTACATCTGCGGCGGCTGCTGCTGCTGCTGTCCCGGATTTGGATACATGCCGGCGCCGCCGACGCCGACGCCAACGCCGGCGCCGGCGCGCTTCTGGGCCATGTGCATCTGCGGATGTGGATAGGGCGCCATGCGGCGCTGCTGCTGCGGCGGCGGCTGCTGCTGCGGATAGCCGCCATTGGCCATGCCCTGCATCTTGGCCATCGGATTCATGGCGCCCATCTGCTGCTGCATGCCGGACATCGACATGTTTGGCATTTGGTTCATTGACGCCAACTGCACAGAGGAAGAGCAAAAACAAAAACAAAGTGGGTGAGATTGGATCACAGAGAGAGAAGGAGACAGAAAACCGCACACGTGCGAATTACTTTTGTCGTTTTGTGGATGCTAATTGGTCGACACTTTGGCTATTTCCATGTCAAACAGCTGCTTGACGGTAATTAGACAACGGCCCCATCCCACAACCCACCACCCAACCCCCTAGCCCCCCGCACAACCCCCCGCTCATTGACTACCGCAACGTTTGCCCAGTTGCTGCACTTTGCCCACATCATGCAAACAATTAAATTTGTTATTGAAAGCGCATTGAAAGCCGCAGTTGACGCTCGACGCCAACTGCGCAGCGACCATCGATCAGCGATCCAGCAAATGGAGCTGCTAAAAACCCCACCGAACCAAACCGAACCGAGCCGAGCCACACACTGCACCGCACTGGGCCATTAAAACCCGGCCAGAGATTTAGCTGTCGCACGTTAAGTCGTCACAAAGTTTCGTAATTGCTCCAACCCCACCTCCCAATCCCACCCAACAGCCGCAGCGCACTATGAATGCCATATTCTCGGATGACCTTCCCTATAAGCATACATATATATATATATATATATATATATATATATATATATGCATATATATGCACATTTGTATCGGTAGGGTTTTACGACAATATTATGCACAGCTCGCTTAACTGCCGCTTTTTAAGGCCCACTAACTGATTTGAGCATATAAGACTGATCATGTTTATATAATGCCGAATGAAGATTCATTTAAAGTCAAACTCGCTTTTAGACTTTGAAGAACTTTACTTTCTTCTCAGATTTCAGATTTGGTTTTTGAAAGTGAACATTTTTTGCTGCACATTTAAATATTTAAATAGATTTAAATTGACAAAAACTTTTCAACATGTCAAAATATTATATTCGTAATAATATAATATATTCGTAATCCCATTAATTAACAAAGCTGATTTTTTATGACATATTGGTTGAGAATATTCCTCTATATTAGTTCCTTATTTAGAGCATATGCATTATTAAAAATAAATATTTCTTTTAATTTTTTGTTTTTAGTTTTTAAAAAAAATCATTTTCGAAATTTTGTTTCCAAAATTTAAATTGTTTCTGTTATTTTTAATGTTATTTTGATCACGGTTTGTCCTCAAAATTAAATGGAAATAAAAATGTTAATTGATAGAACTTATAGTTGAATATACCTTTATTTTGTATATTATCAAAATAACTATTCTGTGTTCTTAAATATCTCCCAGTTACTTTTGATCTTTTTTTTTTTAGCTAATCCTTAAATAACATTTCTCCCTTTTCAGTCAAGTGGCTATAAAAACCAATTGGCCAATATTTTCACCCCTCGCCCTTTAACGAAAAATTGTCATTGAGAAATTCATCAGAAATTCAATTAAAATCTCGCTGGCATGTTCTGTTTGTTTTTTCTATTCCGCGGCTGTTTTGTGCGCCGATTAAACGTTAATGGGAGGCGGGGCATTAAAAAAATCTGTTTATGGCCACAAATGAATTTCAAATGGCAACCAGCTGGCGGCCAGTCGGACAGTCAGACAGTCGGCCAGGCTGAGCTTCTGCAGCTGCAGCAGTCATCGGATGAAGTCATCGATTTTCTACTCACCTGATGATGCCTTTGTGCGGCCGCGTTGCCATAGCCCATGCCGGCCATGCCCATGCCGCCTTGGGCGCCATTGTAGCCGCCCTGTCCGCCTCCGTTCATGTACTGGCCATTGGCATTGCCCATCATGCCGCCATTGGCAACCGGATGCATGCCGCCGCCCATCTGCAAGATTAAAGGTGAACCGTTTAGCACTTGGATTCCACCTGCATCTGAATCTGGATTTGCGTACCTGACTGTAACCGCTCATGGCGTCCATGTTGGACATGTGTTGCTGTTGCTGGTGTTGTTGTTGCTGCTGCTGTTGGCTGGCAGCAACCATATTGGGATAACCAGCGCCGCCGCCCAC
Source organism: Drosophila micromelanica (assembly GCA_004143825.1). Lineage (NCBI taxonomy): Eukaryota > Metazoa > Arthropoda > Insecta > Diptera > Drosophilidae > Drosophila > Drosophila micromelanica. The sequence goes on along the minus strand of SCDY01000651.1, from coordinate 31,917 downwards.
TTGGGCCTGCCCGCTCTGGCCGCTGGAGTTGCTCAGGGCTCCGAGGGAACTGGACGAGCTGCTGTTGCCGCCGCCCAGCGATGTGAACTCCGAATTGGGACCGAAGGTGTTGTTCAGGCTGCGCAGGCTGTCGCCTCCGACAAGCTCATTGCCCAGCATAAAGTTGCCTCCGCCCACAGAGCGTTGTTGTTGTTGTTGTGGATGTTGTTGTTGCTGATGTTGCTGCTGCTGTTGTTGGTGTTGCTGTTGCTGCTGTTGGTAGGCCAAAAAACTTTCGCGTTGCTGTTGCTGGTATTGTTGCTGCTGCTGTTGATTATAGTACTGTTGTTGTTGATGTTGTTGCTGCTGCTGTTGCTGCTGTGCATCCACAATGCTGTTGCTGCTGTTAGTGCTGCCACCTGGCGGTGAGATTTGGCCCCCTGTGGCTGGCGCCCTTGAGGAGCCCGCCTGCTGGTTCATTTCATCATTTTTTCTGCAATAATCACAGCAAACAAAACACCAAGAATTAGTGGGCAAATAATAATAAGGCGCCAGGTAGACAACAGTGGACAACATGGCTGGAATATCTAAGGATATCTAAGGATATTTTGTTTTTGTTGTTTTCAACAACTGATTACGAGAGACTCGATAAAATTTTGAGAGTAAAAGCCAAACAAAAAATGGGAAGAAGAGTTGAAGGAAAGCGCAGAGCAGGTGAGAGCAGGTAACTACTATGGTAATTAATACTTGCAATTTAAATGATAAATAAATATATAATAAATATCATGTATAATTTAGAGATTTCCTTAGGATTAATATATATATTAATATATAATATAAATAATATTTGTAATTTAAATGAGTTTGGATTTAAAGAGTAAAAAAAAAATAATTAACGATTTATAGCATATATAATATTGATAAAATTTGGGAATATAGAAAATATTCAGAAAATTGATTAAATTATAGCATTTTTCAACTTTATTCCGAGCTACCAAACATACATAACTTTAATCGAATATTATAAACAGATGTTATTTATATTTGCTATTCAAAAACATATAAATAAGACTTAGTAATCGCTTGTGTTTACTATATGCATAATTCCGAGTACCTTAACAGTGATTTTTTTTATACTAGCTTATTGTGCACAATTTTTATAAATATCCCTGCACATTTATCGCACACTCTGTGAGTCAGTTTATTGTGTTCCACATTCAATATAATAATTCTTCGAATAATCTTTGTCGTGCTTTGAGACGCGGTACGTTTAAAATTGTCAAGTCGATTATAATGGGTACGAGAGTGTTCTCTCTGGCTCATCGATGATGTCAGCTCTTTATGCTAACGTTAACAGATGATCATGATCACGATCATCATGATGATCAGCATGCACATTTCATCAGTGTCATTGATTCAAACGCAGCTGTCTTTTTCTTCGCAAAATGCATTTTATTTGCTTCTTCTTCTTTTATATACGACTTTTTGACATTTAAAAGCCTAAAATGTCAAATGGGCTCAGGGCTTGAGCTGCCCCCTTTCCCCGCTCCCCCCCGCTTTTTGAGTCGTTGCGTTCCATTAAAAATTGTTTTCACATTCGCGTTTTGATGGAGCGGCTTTTAAGGTAAAAATAATTAAGCATATTTGTCAGCCCCAATACAACAACAACAACAACAACAATAGCATGGAGCATATTGTCGAGAACACAAACACAAAACGCAATGCGAATTGGAAAAGTACAAAATAAAAAGCAACAACAAAAACGTAAATAAATAAAGAGAAAACAATACTGAAATATAAAGTAACACGCTCACAATAATTGCGCATCTACAAAAAGCACAAAAAAACAAATACAAAAATATATTTAAAAAAAAAGAACACACTCACACACACACACACAGAGAAAATGGCAAATGTAAATAAATAGCACACTAAGCGATTGGCTGATAATCGCATGACGACTCGGATGAGAGAAAGAGAGAGGGGGTGGATTGGGTGGGGGGTGCTTCAGTTAGCTATTTAAGTGAACCTGCGTTTGTGAGAGTGACGATAAATTAGCATTCGAGTTCAACTTGCTGCGTTGGCCAAATGCGGGTCAGCAGGTCAGGCTGGACAGGATTTCGTGTGGAATGCTTCAAGGCTGACAAATCACAAATGGCTATAAGCCGACAGCCAAGTTGTTTTAGAAAACTGCGTTAGTGGTTCAGCTAGTGAACCGGTTCGTTTTCGATTGAATCAAAGAAAGAAAAAAATTATGATTTAATCTGCTTTCTCGAGTTCTTCATAAGTAGATAAATTCTCTGATTCGTATTTACTTGCTTGAGATAAGAATTGAGATAGGCAGAAACGTGTTCTTTTTCTTTTTTTCTTTCTTTGCAGATGCCACTGGAAAAATTCCAATGAAATGTTTGATGGTCACAAGTATTATAATATTCTCTTTCAAATGTATTTTATAATCCCTTATTTATTTAAATTTAATAATGAGTTTTTAGCATTTTCTAGTAACAGTTATGATGAGCTTCCTGTTAATGTGTGTAAACAACATAACCTTCACAGCCACCAGGCAGATTGTGCATGTTAAAAAGAGAGAGATAGAGCGAGAACGAGTGAGATCGCAAATAGTGCAAGGTGTAAAAAACAAACACAATCAACAAATAACAAAAGTGGAGAACAGGGGAAGAACCGGGGTTCGGCATTACGTACCCACTGTAAATTTTGTCATATAATCGTTTGTTTTGCCTCATTATGTGAATTACAATTTGCATTACATGATGAGAATATAGAGAGAGAAATAGAGACAGAGAGAGATATAGCGAGAAAGAGTAGCAGCTAGTGTGTTTATTGAGCTGATGACGCCGTTAACATTTGTTGTTGCTGGGCTTTGTTTCAGTTCAGTTCAGTTTGTTGTACTTTGATTAGATATAAATTTCTTTATTGATTAGATAAAAAGTACGCGTAAAATAACCCAAAAGAGACAAAAAAGAATTGTTGCAAACAGATGCAAATCAGTGCTTGATCTGTAGCGCCCCTTTTCCCCTCTCCTCGCGCTTCCCTTTGCCCACCTCTAGCTAATTGTAAATTGCGCGCACTTCAATTTGCGGCGGACATAAAAATCTGTTTTTTTTTTCGTATGATTTCCGTATTGTTATTTCATGGATGCCAAGGGGGCACGGGGTGTAACGGGGCCTCGGCAGTATTTCATATAAAGCGCTCAAAACTTTGCGTGTTTTCCGAGACGTAATTTAAAAAAAAAAACCGTGCTGATTTTTTATATGACTATTTTTGGTTTATTGACTTTTTTACGCCGAGTGAATTTTCAATATTAAATGCGATTTTTTTTTTTTTGTATTTTTCGTTATTTAACTTTTTTGTTGTTTGGCTGGGTTGGGGGCTTGTCTGAGCAGAGGGTTGATTATGTCAGCAGTCAAATGAAATATGTGTTTTTTATATGCCCATCTCAGGGTTGGGGCTTAGACGAATCGGTGGACTGAGCCCAAGTTACGGAGGGTATGAGAATGTACAACATATATAGTCGTATATTGTGTCTGGCTCGAGTTCATGATTGGCAAATGTCTACGGCAAAAAAAAAATACAAATACAAAATATGAAAAATAAAAGCAAAACTTTTTGTTTTTATTTTTTATATTTTTTTATTTATCTTATTGTTAGGATTTTGTTGCTGTGTACTTTTTATAGACGACATTTGTTGGCGCGTGTAAAGCAAAGCCAAATCGGGCAAAAAAAATTGAGCCGTAAAAAATTGTCAGACACGTGCGTGAAACAACAAAGCTCGGGCAAAGGGCAGCAAAAGGGTGAGGGGAGCACTATGCATAAGTTTTGATATCAATAGGTAGCCATAATTTTTGTTTACTGCGCCATAGTTTTACAACAGCGACTACGTTGCGTATGAGCAATATTCGATCAATTTCAGATGCAACATGACAGCCGTGCGACAGTCAGGATAAACGGAATGCCATCAGAGCTGGCCACAGGACAACTGCTGAGGCAATTACAAAAGCCAACTGCAAGAACACACACACACACAAGAGACACACAGTTATGTCCAGAATTTTTGGTGTAAAACCAATAACATGCAAAATGTTGAGCGACAGCCGACAGGGAGAAGCAGCAGGAGAATGAGTGTGGAGAGTGAAGAGGAGAAGGGAGAAAAAAAGGAGTCGCTTGCTATGAGTTTTTCATTCAGTGCTGCGTCTGCTGGTTCCACATTTCATAACCAATAACCAACCCCCCTCCAACTACAACCCCCAGCTGTTATTGTTGCTGTTGCTGTTCATCAAACATTGTGCGCTGCATTCGATACCCCTCTCAAAATGCGTTTGACAGTTGTTTTCAAGGGTGTTTAATGCTGAGCCGCCACCGAACCGCATCGCACCGTATCCCATTCCCATTCCCGTTCCCACTCCCGTTCCCACTCCCGTTCCCAAACCTTGCCCTCTGTTTCGTCTGGTCCAATTGCATTTCGTTGAAATTTGTGCGACTGAATTTTGTTTTTAATACCCTGTGGGCATGATATGGGCATTATGGTATTGTTAGGATTTAGAAAAAGACATCATTGATATTAAAAAGTATTTATATATTCCCAAAGCAGCTTTAAAAGTTGATTTTTATTTTTGAAAATATTCTTAGCAAATTTTTAAAATATTATATAGTTGGTATAGAAACTTTCGGTTAAAAAGAAAGTATTTGATGGAAAACCCTTTTTTAAACTTAGCAATTATATGCTTTTAGTTAACATTGGACTATTTGGACTGCAATAGCAAAAATCTGTGAAGCTATTTTTAAGCTTATCTGGCATAATATAAAATAAATATATCAAACATCTGCCAGGGTATTTCAACTTAAACCCAAACTAAACTATTCTTTTTGTTCCTTTTTAAGCTTGTCGGATGTTTTTTTTTTTTTAGTTTTTTCTTGATTTTCTTTGGGGTTCCAAGTTTTGCAATTTTCTCATGTCACTGTGGGGCTGCATTGTTGTGGATGGCTTTTAGTTGCCTTGGCTGTTGCTTTGCGTCTCCTTTTTGCATTTTCCTTGCGGCGCCTGCAGGTATGCAGCAATATACATATATATATATATATAAATATATATATTTTTTCTTTTGATATCGACTTAAAGTTTGGGGCACAGCATGACGCCAACAGGGACGCCATAAAACTTGACGGCGCCTCAAGTTACAGGACTAAAAATCCCCCCTTCTTCTCTGAGTGTCTTTCACTCTACCTCTCTCTCTATCTATCTCTTTCTGTGCGACTCTCTCTCTCTCTCTGCTGCTCCCTTTTATGGTTTCATTTTGACTGAATTACTTGGCGCCCAATCGCCCGCTGCGTTGAATATTCGCATAAACTTTCTCGGCTATAGCATAAATATCGTCTTATGATTTATTCGCCAATGCGAGTTGAGAGCCCGCACACACACACAAGCACACACACAAGCACACACACTTGCACGCACACACAACACAAGAGTTCATCATAAATTGCAATAAAAATAAAAATAAATCAACATAATAGACTCGCAGCAACCACCGCAGCGGACAGAGGACAGCGGACAGACAGCAACCCTCAAAAAGCAAATACATGCCCATGTGGGTTTTTATATTTTGACTGCCGTGTGTCGGGGGTAAATTTGTCGGCAACCAAATAAAAATCGAACTGCAAAAAGTAAAACAAAAATGATGAATTCTGCAAAAATAAAAGCAAAAAAATAGACGCACAGTTTTGATTAAAAATCCAATGCAAATAATGCAACAGCCGAAAAGCAAAGAGAACGGTGGTAGGCTGGTATGCTGTTACAGCAGACAAAGCAAAACATATCCATAAACCAAGCCCTCCACTCGCATTTTATGTAAAATATTGGCTCTAAATTTCGCTCGTTGTTGAGTTTTCCTGTCGATTTTAAATTCATTTTTATAAATGTTTTGCCGGCTTGCGGTAAATGCGTGTGTTTGTACGAGGTGAGAGTGTAGGGAAAAAGCTGCAAAAAAACTTTGTTTGCCTGTTGCCGTTGTTCAAAATTTAGGCCCGTGCGAACATGTGGTATGAGCGATATTTGAATGGTTTGCCCAGCTGCTGGACCCATGCCGAAATTGGCGGCACCTGTAACTGTAGACAGCTGCAACAACAACAACAACTACAACAAGAACAGCAGCTTAAACAATGTCTATAATAACAATGACAACAACAACAAATGCGACAGGCAAGCAGACAAATCAATTTTAATGTTGCACGCTGCGTATACGCAATGCCTGTCTGCACCTATCTGTGTGTGTGTGTGTGCTCGGTAATTAGCATGTTTAAGCGTTCACTTGACTTGTCTACACATAAACATCAGTGCACAGTGGTACAAATTCCATTGAAACATTTGCTTCTAATTTAATTTAAGTTTGAATAAACATATTCTACATAAGCCTATATAAATATTATTTAATTTTTTATAATTTCTTATAAATGTTATTAATAACAATATTAAAATTTGTACATACTTATTACAATAATTCAAAAATATGTTGCATACTTATGGGAACAATTTTATAAAAATAAATATATGAGTAATAAAGTTAAAAGAAATTAATTCAAGCTAAATAAAAGTTAAATTTAAAAAAATAGATATTTATATTTATAATATTATGTACCAAAAATAATAAATAAAATATATATTAAAATATATGATTTAATCTTTGCTTGAATTGTTTGTATTTAAACAACTGTGGCTGCTTTTACCGGTTCATTATGGTCTATGTTTACTGTACTTATTATGGCATTGTATATACTATATACAATATGTCTCATATTGTCGAGTTCAAACGCATAAATAAAATAAAACTGCATTTGCAATGCATTTGGAAACTTTGTAATTGCATTTCGCTCTCGCCCGTTGTTGTTGTTGTTCGTTGTTCGTTTTTGTTGTTGTCGCTGTCCTTGTGATGTAACCCCAAATGGTTTGATGGTTGTCGCTGTCGCTGTCGCTGTTGTTGTTGTTGTTGTTATTGTTGTTGTTGTTGTTGTTGCAGCTGCTGTCTGCTCGTGTGGCGATAAAAAGCGACGCTGAGTTGTAACACGCGCTAATCAACAGCCGCAATGGCTGTGCAGCAGTTCCAGTTTCAGCACCCTAACCCCCCACCACCCCCCAATGTGCGCCCCTCCTGTAACTATCAATCAGCAACAGTTATTTTTTTTGCGCACCTTACTTAACTGTGTTTTATTTTTTTTGTTTGTTTGTTATTTTTTAATTTTTTTGTTGTTTTTTGTATTTTTTCTAGTTATACGCTGCCTATCTTATCTGTCAGTTTTGCTAAAACAAAATTTATGCCAGCTCGCAGTTGTTGTTGTTGTTGTTGTTGTTGTAATTGCAGGGCCTTGTGGCCTACGAAAAACAAATTCTAAACGAATTGGATAATACGTCAACGTCATCAACAGAGTTTAGTGTTTTGTATATGTATAAATAACTATTATTTTGTTTTTTATCTAATCACCAATTAAATGCAATCGTCCAATCGAAATGGCCAAAAACGCAGAAAAAGGCTAAACAAGCGAGCTTTAGTCTTGAACAAAAGCCAGCGCAAATATCATAAACAATTAGAGACACATAAACATTAAAAATAAATCGAAGGCTGGCTGTCAGCGACAACAACAAAAAAAAAGAAGCTGCAATAATTTTGCTCAAGTATTTTGCAACAACAACAAATAACAAACACATAAACAATATACATAAATCACATTTTAAAATAAAACAAAGCGAAAATTGCAACAGCGCAAAATAAAAACGACGAAAAGCTCAACGCATAAATCGACAACGATGACGATGACGATGTCGACGTCGCTGCTGACGCCGCTGCCGACGTTGACGTCGTACTTGAAAACCAGTTTCAGGCAACAAAAATAAAAAACTGTCTACTAAAGTACAGCTAAACAGCAACAAAACAAACAAAGCAAGCCCAAAAAAATGTTTTAAAAATATAAACAACACAAAAATTGTGCCACAAATTCCAAAAAGAAATATACTTAAAATCTCACAAAATATTTGAAGCAGCTAAAAACTCCTCCTAGTCGAATAGCAATTGATAAGCACAAAGAGCGAGAAAGACAGGTGGCCGTGAGAAGCGCAAAGAGAGGCGCTCTTTTCAATACGGAAGCAGATAGAGATAATAAAAGCAACTAATCTTAATTCGATTTAAAATTTGATTTCATTTTAATTTAATCACATATTTACTACTGATTTTGATTTTGAAAATCTTGATACTCATTTATAGCATTAATTGACTGTTTGTACATGGTTTATAATTCTTGGCGAACTTCATTCATTTCTTGCCGTAAATCAAAAATATTCGCCTCCATTCCGATTTGCACTCATTTCATAATGTAATCGCCAGCAATAAATACTTGGCTGTACAAAGACCCATTCCAATGTTCGAGTTCCATTCACAAAAACGTTGACAATCTCCACACACACAAACAAACACACAGACAGACAGACATACGGACAGACACGCGCTGCCATTTGCCATTCGCCGATTGGCATTTAGCTACAAAGACTTGGCCGAAGACAGGGCCAGCAATTCGTCAGCTTCGATATGGCAAACTACCTGCAAAAGACGGCGATAAGCGCTGTGATAACTGGAAAATTTCTGCATACCTGAGCGAAAATACAAAAAAAAAAATAAAATAAAAATTATATATATGTACATGTGAGAGTGCACAAGTTGAAAATGGTTTTTCAGCTGTGTGAGGAAATATGAAAATTTCCATTGTAACTGCAGAGTTGGGCAGATGGTAAACGGTCTGTTCTATTTGTCGGTGAACAATAAAGAAAACAACTAGAGGTTGGCTTAACTAGCAAGTACCCTGTAGTAAAAAAAGTAGTTTAAAATGATATGATAAAATATAAATATAAGCTTATACGTTGTAGAAAATAAAAGCTAGGTCTAAATTAGGTAATATATTTTTCTATATAACTTAGAAATTTGTTAGTCGAATGCTTTAAAATTTCCAGCAGTTAGAAATAAGAGGTATATTTTTTTAACATATAAATATTGTGTAACCGATTGTTATTTAATTTTTGGGATATACAAATTTGCACTTTAAAAATTTAATACGAAATTTGTATAATTAATTTAACTTAAAGTATTTGTATATTTTATCTGAAAACAGCATTTAAAAATTAAGTATATACAAAAAAATAATAAAAATAATTATAAATTGTTCAAGACCTCTGGACTACCCAATTCACCCCTTAGATGTACTATAGACAGAGTATTTAAGCAATACATTGTTTCATAATTTGTTGCTGTACTTTGTTGTTGCTATTATTATTTTGTTGTTGTTGTTGTTGTTGTTGTTATTATTGTTGTCGCTATACTGATAAGAATTGGTTACCTTTGATTTTGTCGTGTGCAGCGATATCGTCGCTAGACTAGAACCGAAACAGAAAACTGGAACTGGAACTGGGAGTGCTATCTATGTGGCTGACAAGTTGAAAGTTTGGTTTTGGTTTTGGTTTCAGTTACTGTTACTGTGTTTTTCTGTTTTTTCCGTTTTAAGCATATATTTTACTATATCTATGCGAATGTGTTGGTTGTTCGCTTCGGTTCGGTTCGTTTGGGGCTGATATCAATGCGTGCTGCTTTTAATTGGGTCGTTAAATGTGGTTTCTGTTGTTGTTGTCTTTGTTGTTGCTGTTGTTGTTGTTGTTTGGTTGTTTTTGGGCGGTTTTATCATGTGACTTCTTCAAGGTGTTTTGAGGACAAATCTATGTATAGGTAAACACGATAACAGGGCCCAAATGAAACGGAATGCGCATCTCAGCCGCATTCGCCTCGTGTCGTGTTGCGAGTCAAAAGTCAGATCTTAACCCATTAATGCCTAATCAAAGCCAAATTGCAATTAGATATGCGAGACAAGCGTTGACCTTCAGTCGCCGCCCAAGAGAGGGTTTCATTAAAAAAACAAACGGGGTGGTTTATTTTTACACGTGTAACTATTGTTATGGCCTCGGGTGTGTTGAGGGTTGCTCGGATCAGCCCCCGAACACTGATGGGTTTATTAATATTAGGCCGCACTTATTGAAGCCACTTTTCCCAGTCTCGATAAAGCAATAAACGCAGCAAATGTTTGTTTCTCTTTGGGGTTAATGAGAGAGCAATTGAACTGAGAGAGCGCTCTCTCTCCTCTGTGATCTTTCGCTCTTTTTTATTGCACCTAACGATGCTATCGTCTACTTTTGACCCAGGGGGGTTGTTTGCCCGCTTGTTTATATATACATTCATGTATTTCTTCTTCTCTATATATTTTTTTTGCGATTTGCAAATGGTTTTCCGCGTTTAGGTTTTGTTTTTCAGCTATTTACTTATTGTATCGCATTTTTATTTCCCGTGTGAAAATTGCCCAAGGCAGCGGTACCCGGGAACAGGAAGTCGAAGGTAGAAAACGGCTACTTTTATCGTCCTTTTTGGGGGTACCTCGTCTGGTGGTCTCTGGTGGTTGCTTCTGTTCCTGTTGATGGGTTGTGATTTGGTTGCCTTGGTGGTTGATTGATGTGTCGCATAGTTTACCGTATTTACTCATATGTGCAGTTGTTTTTTTGCTTTTCTGTTTTCTTATTTTCGATTTCGCTGGCGGGTGCTAACAGGGGGTGTGTGTGTGACATTAACAGGGTGTTAATTGTTGTCAGATTTTCGACTTTAAATTCAAGTGGAAAATTTTCGGTTGAACTTTAACGAATTTTTACAAATTTTAAATTTCTTGTAATATTTAACAAGAATTTTATGGAATTTTTATGTTTTTGATTCGTAAAATATATTGTATCAATCTTTTACTTTGAAATTAATTTAAAAATCTTTTTTTAACAAGTTTCAAAACTCCGAAATGTACAAGAATTTTTAATCAATTTTCAAAGCTCTTAACTTAAGTGAATGCAAAATATTTGGCTACGTTTTCTAGGTATCTTAACAAAACTTCTTAAAAAGTTGTTCTCAACTAGTTTCAATTATATTAAACCAAATTAAAAAGTTTCGTCCACAATTTTAATGAAATTTGAGGTTTATAAGCGGAAATCTGTTTTATTTTGGAAAAAACTTTATATTTACAACAAAAAAGATGCAAAAATCTTTTGTTTAAAGTTGTGCCAATTTGTACAATTTCATGCCGAAAGTTATGGTATTATAATGAAATATATATTTTTGAGCTAGTTGCAACAATTTTATGAATTTTCCACAGCATTCCAGTGAATTCAAGTGATGTACTTTGTGTTCGTTGTTTTCAGCCATTTTCCCCCCTGGGCTACCTGTGGTTACAAATGGGTTAAGACCCGTACCTGTGCCGGCTTTTGCTTGCAGTTCAAATGTAAGACCTTTTTTTGGATGATGAATTACAAGAGAACTGAACCCGAGAGAATTGTAGTGTGTTGTGTTCGGTTTCAAAATATGCGTGGCATGTGAGAAGAAAAGAAGAAGAGAGAGAAACAACGACAGAGACTTGGAAAAAGAAAGGCGTAGGTAGGCAACAACAGCGGAGGCATCTAGAAGTCGTAGAAACAGAAACAGGGTTCAAGCCCGGCTGCGACGAGTTTGTAATGCTTCGTCGAGTGACCTTTTTCTTGGGCCCGCTGCCCCCTCCCCCTCATCAAAAGATACCCGCGCTCAAAACAGAAAATTGGGCAAAAAACATTGTCGAACTGTTGTTGTTGCTGTTGTTGCCAGAGAAGAAAAGGGCAGGCAGGCAAGCGGATCGACGTGTCTTGGGAAAATTTCTTGGTGTGCGCCTTCTTTCTACGAAAATAGTTCAATGGAAAACTCCAAGAATATGCGCGCAAAACAACAACAACAAAGCAACAGCAGTAGGTCGTAGCTGTGGGCAAAGTCGCAACAAATTGTGCACTCAATGGCAAATGTGTTCTAATGAAAGAGAGAGAGAGCGAGTGACTGCTGGATATGCTCAGTGGCGTACGTGCGAGCTGAGGTGAGTTTGTGTGAGTGTGTTTGCTGTGTTTGAGTCAATTATGGGTCAGCTGTGCGTGAGCCTGAGAGCAATAGTCGCAGAGGCTGAGCATAAAATGCTGGCAAAAGAGAGTGCGAGCGCGGGGGAAGGCGAGACACGCATAACGGCTGTCACAGCTGATATAAAGTTGAGTTTGTTTTGTTTTCGAGACGAAATTAAAGCGACAAATTAAATTAAAACTTTTGAGACGAGCCCGCATTGCGTTTTATCCTAATAAAAGTTAGTTGTTAAATTTATTATCAATTTTGTTTACACTTAGAGTTAAATATTTATATGACTACAACAAACAAAGCATAAAAATGTTATACAAAATTTACATAAAATATCTAAAAACAAAAGCACATTCCTTTCAAAGCACAACAATTAAATTCGGTTTTTTTTCTGTTTCTATAAAAAGAAATTATGTATGTATATATAATATATATTCTTTTGAGCAATTATCTTTTAAATATTTATTTTTAGCTAAATTTTTATTGATGAACGATTTAAAGAAAGGTAAAAAATGGCTGCTTTCAAGTTATTTTTAATTTTCATTTTCATTGTTGAACAATTTAAGAGTAAAATTCTTTAATTCTCAACTTTATTTTTGTCTTTGCTCAGTTTTTGTTTTCTTTTCTTTTGCTAGGTAATTTTTTTTTGTATTTTTGTTGTTTTAAATGGAATTTATTTTTAGATATTTTACCTAAGTTTTGCTTTATTTTGCGAATTCTTGTTGTTGTTGTTGCGCTGCTGCACTTGTTGTTGTTGTAGTTGCTTTTGGGTAAACAGGTGCGTGGCAGCGCTGCAAGCAGAAGAAGAAGCAGCGCAGCCAGCCGTTGTTGTTGTTGTTGTTTGCTTATCAGTACAAGCGGTTTCTTGTTGTTGTTGTTTTTGTTCTTGCTTTAACTTTTGTTTTCGTATGTTTTCTGTCACTTTTCACTTCTTTCTTTAATTTTAAATTGCATTAGATTTGTGTATTTTTTGTTTTTGTTTTTGCTCTTTTATTTTTGGTGAGGGGGTTATTTTTATTTTTTTTTTGTTTTCAAACTTACTTTTTGGAATTGCGCTTCGTTGTTTGTTTGGAATACATGGGAATTTTGTCAACAATCAATTGCATGGCATCAACAAATACATCTAAACACACTGTGCGTGCGTACGTGTGAGTGTGTGTATGTGTGTGAGTGTGTAGCTGCTGCTTGTTGTTGTTTATTTAATATTCGAGTGTTGTTGTTTTTATTTCACTCAAAGGTTCAGCGACATTTTGGCAAAGTTTATTTCAACTTTGTGTTTTGCACTTTTTCTTTCACTTTTGTTGTTGTTGTTGTTTTGTTTTAACTTCAACTTTTGTTGTTTGTTACGCTTTCACATTTCTTGCGTCTGCTTTGTTTATGATTTTTTTGTTGTTGTTTTTTTTTTTTTGGTTGCTAGCAAAATTTTTATTTAATTTTTGTTTTTTTGCACTTTTTAAAAAAACTTGTTGAATTTTTTTTGTTGCACTTGTTGAACTAATTTGTGCTAGTTGTTGTTGTTTTTTTTGTTAATAATACTGTTGTTGTAGTAATCCAAGTTGTTGTTGTTGCTGCTGTAGTTTGTTGTTTATTTGTTTGTTTGTTGTTGTTGGTCTTGCAACAGGAACTTTTTTGAGCACTTAATCCAAAAAATGTGCTTTGTTGTTTTGCTCAATTGAGAATCAATTTATTTTTTTGTTTGTTCTAAATGTCACTTTAAATGTAATTTTTTGTTGTTTATTTTTTTTTAATACACGATTCAAATACTTCACTGTTGAATTGTTAATTCAATTGAAAAATTTCTTCAGTTGTCACCTGTGTTGTTGTTGTGGTTAATTTGTTTGTTTGAAAAATTCCAACAATTTTTGACGTGATCTTCAGTTGTAACGTTTTGCGTATGCCGCGTTTTAATGCTTGCGCGTATTTCAACCGAACGACGACAACATTCGACGGCAGCCAGAAAGGAACTGAAGCTGGCTGGCAACGCTGACCGTGGCACGACTCGAAACTGACTGAACGGGAAACTGTCGACTGCGATGGCCGCTGCTGCTGCTGCTGTTCGCTGTCGCTGCTGCTGCTGTTGTCGCTACTGCGATGGCGGCGCTACCTTCGCACCCACACACAAACACACAGCGCACAAGAGAGGGCAAGAGCGTTGTCTGCGAACATGTTTGCGAGCATTTTGCGCGTGGTACAGTTGACGGCTCTCTCTCTGGGTGTACACGCTCTCTCGCTCTCTTGCTCGCTCGCTCGCGCGCGCTTGATTTATTTCAGGTCGCTGTGTTTGGTATTCATTTGACTGTTAAGGGGCGACGACGCGCGAGCACTTAAGTAAAATAATAATTATACGTATGTCAATTTGTTTGACTTCTTTGCGTGCGTTTATTGCTACGTTTAGCGTAAACGTAAAAGCGTAGTAGAATCTACTACTACTTTTTTGTGCCTGACATTTATTGGGTTTGTTTTGAAAGCGTTTAATGGGCCTCGACTGCGACACGTTTGAGAGTGAGTTCTTTGCGTGTACGTGTGTCTCTGAGTGTTGTGTGTGTGTGTGTGTGTGTGTGGGTAGCGTTAAGTAGATTTTTCAGCACATTTGTCTTAATTGTTGTGATTTGTGGTTGATATTTGAATGATTTACGACAGCCTGGGGCGCAATTTGGACAGTTCAGAAATGCGGCTCACATATGCAAATTTGAGTGCATTATTAAAATGCAAATTAATTGTTATTTAAACGTTGACATTACGAGCTTAACAATTTACGAGCTTAAGATTTTATGGTTATTATTTGATATTTTATTTGAATTTTGTTAACGAATTATCTAAATAAACACTGCATAAATAAATATATAAACATTCCATATGCTCAAACGCACACATTCCCACTCGAACACGCTCACACACTCGGGCAATCGTTGTGTGCTTTCGTCGAGTGGCCGCAAAATTGAAATACTTTAATTACCCGAATAAAAAACATTTAACAATTTAATCTGAGCATATCAATTGCCGCACACAACACTCCACACACAAACACACACGCACACACACCGCAATATGTGCACTCTCTCACTCACAGTTACTCTCATTTCACGCGCTCACGCTCACATCGTGCTCTCGGCAAAGTCGAATCATGCCTAAAATCCACTCCCAATTTATCACTCAATTAGCACAGAAAAATGTAGTAGTGTATTTACTACACTTCTCGCACAAACACACACACACATGCATACAAACTCATCCAAACGGAGAGCAACAGCAGCTGCACAGCGTGAGAAATTCACTGCGAATTAAATGCATACCCAAGCAGCCGAGCTTCGGCTACTGCTCGGCTTCGTTTGCGTTGTCGGCTCAGCTCTCGTCGGGGACTTCGGCTCGGGCAGCGGAGTATCCGTATCGGGTGTTCATCTCAATGAAATTGTAGCATATTTGTTGCCATATCGAGATTAAATTTTCAAAACACAAACGAGCGCAGCGCCGCTGTTGGAGGTGGCAGCGAGACAGAGTAAGAGTGAGGGAGAGAGCGACAGTGCAGGCGCAAGAGCGTGAAAGAGAGGAAGCGAGGCGGAGAGAGAGACCGCTGCGTTGCCTGTAAGCTTTTGTACAGTGGGTGGGTGGCTGGGTGGTTGGTGGGTCGTTCGCTTGGTTGGTCGTGCGATTTATTGATGACGTCGACGACGGCGTCGCTGCCGCTGCCACTGCCGCTGGCTGGCAGTGTTAATGTGTTTGTTGCTTTGGCATAAATTTATGTTTTATTTTATTTAACATGCTGTTTTTTTTTCATCGTCGCTTTTTTCTGCTCTGCTCTCTGCTGACGCTGAACGTCGATTTTTGGCAGTCCTTGTCATAATTTCAATGCGAGTAGGAAACGCAGCCGTCCTGGCGCAGGAAGTCTTCGAGAGTGAAACAACAACAACAACAACAACAACAACTAGCGGCAGAGCAACAACAATAAACGTCGACAGTTGTGCGATGATGGCAGCTTCATTGGGTTATGCTTATGGCTCTGGGTTCGGGCTGCGTTTATATGTATAGGTGAGAGTGTGAGAGTGCCTGTGTGTGTGTGTGTGTGTGTGTGTGTAAAAGGAAGTGTATTGCGTTGTAGGCCGTCGTCGGCCTTATGCACGTGTGCGGGCGAGGGAGGTTCGAGTATCTGTATCCGTATCTGTGTAAATGCGTTGCCCGTTGTTGTTGCTGCTGTTGCTGCTGCTGCTTGTTGGCCTGTTCGTTCGCCCCTCTGTCTTTGTGTATGTGTCATGGGTTGCTTATGCGTTGTGCGTTGTGTGTTCCTGTTGTGCCTTCCTGTCACTGTGACTGCGAATCGAGCCAGGCGCATACAGGGTGTTCGGGGCACAAAACGTAGCTTCGTCGAAATTTCGTTGCTCGAGTCGAGCATAGATAGTACAGGGTGTCTTTAATAGTGTTATAGCATACAGGGTGACTGTTTGGATATAAAATTCCTTGCATTGTGAAATTGCTCAAATAAAAACATACAGGGTGTCTTCAATAGCATAAAATTATACAGGGTTCCTCATAGATCCCAAATTGCACATTGACAGGGTGTCTGCAATTCTGTCAAAAAAATATGTCTACAGTGAAATTAGAGCATACAGGGTGCCAGTATAATTATTTGAATATTATTAATATACAATCAAAGAAACCTTGTCTTTTAATATGCACTATTTAAGATTTTTTATTATACAGGGTGTCGAAATTACGTGTGCAACGCTGCATCACCCTGTATATAAAACGCGGCTGTAAAAACAATTTAATGCATAAAACGACAAAAATCTGGTTTTCACAAAACCAAACCCAGAGCCACCAACAAGCGACGAAAGCGCTTAAGGAGGCAATGGGTGGGCAACGGTGTGCGGGGTGGTAGGGAGGAGGAGGAGGATGAGAAGGTGGAGAAGAGGAAGAAGTTGCTGCTGGAAGAACGCTCACAGGCCAAGCAATGACAGCACCAACAACAACCGCAGCAACTGTTGAGATTACACTAAAAGTAACTGCCAGCAGCAACAACAAGCAAATGCAGCAGCAGCAGCAGCAGCAGAGAGAGCGCAGCACTAAAATCAATTATGTAGCAAGAGCAGCAGCAGCAGCAACAACAACAGTGACAGCAATTGCATTTGGTAGCAGCACCGTGAAAATAGTAGTGAAAAAAAATGGCAAAGTAAAATGAAAAAGCAGACAACGCTAACGCTAACGCTGACGCTGGCAGAGGTAAGAGCAGCAGCAGCAGCAGGCGCAGGGTGGTGGGTGGCAATGCCAGTCAGAGAGTCAGACAGTCAGTCAGCCAGCCTGACGCTCTCTACGACGCGTCGGTCAGTCGCAAATATGTTGCGCATTTTTGCCTCGCCAAGTAAAACACAGAGTGGAAGAGAGAGAGAGAGAGAGCGAGCGCAGAGAGGAGAGCGCAAGAGCTGGAGTGCTGCCGTGTAACTGTTGTTTTTATTGCTGTGGGGTGGTGGTGGTGGTGGGTTTCGCTAGTAAAATGCGTGCGTAGCGCGGCGAGAGGTGACAGCGGCAGCAGTAAACGATGAACTTTGCTTGCCGATGTTGCTTGTTGTTTTTGATGTTGTTGCTGTCTGTTGTTGGTAGGTTTGAGGCAAACACCTTTGCACGTGCAAGCCGAGAGCAGTTCTGCTGCTGCTGTCGACGTCAGCATCGGCGTCAGCGTCGCTGCTGCCCCGCAGATGTTTGGCAAAATAATCAGCGAGCGACGTTGGAGAAAAGAGCGTGCAAAAAAATTATGCTGAGTGCTTTGGCTGCCTGCCCATACAAAGTGAAAGAAGCAGCAGCCACAACTCACTCACACTCTGTGTGTGTGTGCAGCATAACACAAAAAAGGCAGCGAAAGAAGAAAATCAACGAACAGCAGCAGCACCAGCACCGGCAGGCAGCGCGACGCGACGCGACGCAGGCGGCGTTCGGTGGTTCGATGTTCGATGTTCGCTCAGTTTCAGTTACAGGGGCAGCGATGTCGACTTGGCGTCGGCAGATACTTTGAGATTTTTTTCTTTTGTATGCTTTATTTTGTACGTTTTGTTATTGCTGCTGCTGCTGCTGCTAGTGCTGTTGTTGTTGTTGTTTTCATACATTTTATCAGTCGAGGCGACGTCAGCGTCGACGTAGCTGCCTGACGATTTTCTTGACGTTGTTGTTATTGCTGTTGTTTTTATTTGGGTGCCGTTTGGCGTTTAGCTGTTGTTCTTGTTGTTGCTGTTGCTGCTGTTTCGTTGTATCTGTATCTGTATCTCACACAAACACATATTGAGAGACTCGTATCTTTGTATCTTTTAGCGCTGTTTTGAGTTAAGCAATTGATGGATATGGTTTATTTATAACGCTTGGCGACTATCGAATGAACACTTGGCCTGTGCGAGACTCTGGCTATGAGTATCTGTAAGATACAAGCTGCGCCCCTCTGCCTGCTGGCTGGCCTGGCCTGGCCTGGCCTGTTCGATAAACGTAAGCGTAATAATATTTTATTGAAATTTGTTTTCTTTTCTTTGGGCACTGAAGAAATGCTCAACAGCAACAACATTTTGTACAATTTTTCTTTTTTGGCCTGCCATACAAAAGCGAGGGGTGCGGGGGCTGGCCAACACGACGACTGCCTTCATTTCTTGCTGTTGCTTTTTTTTCTTCTGCTTTGTATTTGTCGTCGTCGTCGTTCGTCGTCAACGTTTTTTTGCGCTATAAGTATCTGTTGGATAAATATGAGGTTAAAGCGTTGCCTTCTGTCGGTTGCCGTACATACATATGTACATATGCAAGCATGTGCTGTGGCTGCCTTATGTACCTGTGCGCTTTGTATCTGTATCTGTATCTGTATCTGTAGCTTGTATCTGTAGCTGTGCTTGTGCGCCTGGTGAAACGAAGTGCAGCGCATTTTGATTGTTGGCTGCCTTTTGATGAAAACATAAATATCACAACACAACAGCAACACACAACAACAGCAACAACACACAACCAAAGCCAACTGCAGCTGAAGAACTGAGTTTCAATGTGAACCAGCAGGAATTCTCTCCTGCTTTCTCCCTCTCACTCGCCCTGTCTCCCTCTAGCTCGCTCGCTTAAACAGTTCTGGCTTTTTGGGATGAATGAATTGTTGTGTGTGTGTGGAAAAATTTCATCTGCTGTTGTTGCATTTGTTGCAGTTGTTTTTGTTGTTGTTGTTTCCTTTTTGAACGGATTTTTGTGTTGTGGTAAAGTGATATGGCAATGAATCGGAATTTTGGTCTGAAAATTGAAAATTGAAGGTGTGCTCTATTGATAAGTATAATTAAATATGAAGAAGTTTAAAAGCTTTTTAAATTCAATTATGGGAACTATTTGATGGAGTTGGAGATGATAATAGATGAGATATGTGAAGTTTTTTTTACAAGATACATTTGTATCTTTATGAAGAAAGTTGAATAATTTAAATAAAAATTAATTGTTATTTGTTCATAAATATAAATTAAAAATATTTTAAATTATTTTAGTAATTTTTTAATTGTTATTTTCTTGTTAATCCCCCTCTTTAAATAACTCAGAACAATCCTTGTCAATAGCATCTAAAAATAATTTAATTCATAAAAATGCTTAAAATAGAAGAAACGAAAAAAGAATTTGTTTCTGTGGAAAAGTAAACATGAAGAATCAAATACAAGCGACAATTGTTGGATTGGATCGTCTCGGGATCGTTTCCTTCCTAACGGACTGGGGTTAACCCCTAGGAATAAGAGCTCCCCTCTCTCTGTCGCCTTTGCATACAACTTAATAATTATTCATGCAGTCGACGACGGCGGCGCAATTACAACAAAGTGGATGCCACATGCCCACACACTCAAAAAAAAAAAAGAGCAGCAACAACAAAAACAATAACAATAATGCGATGTACATACATAAATGAAATCGAAACGAAACGAATAATAAACGAAGCAACAACAATTACAACAACAACAACAACAAACGAGCGACAATGCTTTATATAGTTGAATGACTGAACTGAACAAACCCGTCAACCACAGCAACAAAATTAACACACACAAAAAATACTTATACGCAACAACAACAACAACATCAAGACAACAACGAAAAAAAATTACCTTAAAAACACCAAACAAGCTGAACAAAAAAATAAAAACAACGGATGAAGAGAGAAAAAAAAAACAACACGAAGAAGAAGCAGCAGAGGCAGCAGAGGCAACAAGAAAAAAATATATATACATATATAAAAAAATATGTACAAAAGCTGAAAATAAAAATACATTAAACGAAATAAGATGAATACCAAACAAATAAAAAATTTATGCGCTGCCTGATGGTCGAAACTGTGGAGTGGAGAAAAAGAGAGCAAAGCGGAGAGGGGACTGAGACGGGGGAGGGGGAGGCAGAGCGAGAAATTATGCCACAATCAAGTACAACACACAACAACAACAACAATAACAAACAGAGATCTACAAGTACGCGCAGATGCCACAAGTTGATCATAATGATGATCATGCTGATCACGCTGATCATTACAAACAGTGCTGATCGTATGATCATTATCGGTCAATGATAATGCCGTTTGGCGTTTGCATGTTGAGCCGCACTCGGCCAATGGACTTGCATTGAGTGTATCTCAGAGTATCTCTGTGTGTGTGTTTGTGTGTGTGTGTGTGTGTGTGTGTGTGTGTATCTGTAACCAAAACACGACCGTCAAGGCGGCAGCAACACCAGAAGATACTCGAATGCAGTCCGATTGCGAGTGCTGCCTGCCTTTGGGTTTGCTTTTGCCTTTGCCTTTGCCTGCATTCCATAGATACACAAAAATAAAAATGCGGCTATGATAAATAATAATACACACACACACATAGACATAGACAGGCAGACATTTAGTTGGAGACGCTTGCACATCAGCCGCGTGTGTGTAAATGTTGAGATACATTTGTATCTCAGTGCATCAAGCAAAGTAGAGAAAATACAAAATTTCTGATTTCGCCGCTGCAGACAGAAATAGGACAATGCAGGCAAGTAGGCAAAGCAGCAGCAGCAGCAGCAGCAGCACCAACAACAGCAATATAGAACGGGAAATGATCTTCCAGAACAAAGAAAACACAACGTATCTTTGTACTACACACGGATACAGATACACACACATATATATGCAGCTACAGATACATTCAACACTTTTGTGCAACCAATTTACCAAAGCGGAATTCCATTTGCGATCTCTGACGAGAGACGGTTTCTGCAAGACAAAAAACATGTTGGAAAATTCTACGTTTTCCTTTTTTATTTGTTTTTGTGAATGCAGCTTCAAGTAGAGGAAAATTACTGAATGGTTGAGAGATCAGGATTTTCATTGAATGTTCGATTTTAGCAAAGTTCGTTAGTCCACAGTTTATTCAAATTATGGTGAATGATAGTCGATAATGAAGATTACTAAATTATTGCTTCTTAACTAGCTCCAAAAATAAATAAAAGAATAATGAGTTAAATATCTGACTAGCTGCCAAGTTATCAGATCATATTAACTTCACTTAGTGGTCTTAATCCAATGTTTAAATAGAGGGGAGTTTGGAGGGAAAGTAAGATATAGAGTAAAAGAGAGTGTGAGCTACTTACCTATACGAAATAGACAGCCTTACAAATAAAAATATTAAAAAACACACATAGAAAAATCACTAAAAGCTTTGAGCATTACTTGAATTCCTGAGAATCGCATAGAGGGGCCTCAAGTAACGTGCATAGACAATTAACATAAGGCCGCGAGACTACTTACAACATTTTCATGAATAAATTCCGAGTGAAAATTGATAATTGTCAACATTTTTTTTTAATTCTTGGAATTTTATGTATATGTGTATATATAGCATATAGCACATATAGGAAATATCCAAAGAAAGCAAGGAAATATGTGGATGTTTCAATGTTTATTGTCTAAATATTTGCATATAGTTTAAGTTTAGTGAATACACAAGATTTCTTTCTATTTTCGAATTTAAGGTTAACTCATTTTTTATATTCTCAATGTTCTATAAATCTGTTATTTATTTGACGACATTTGTTTTATTTCTTCTTTGCTTTTTAATTATTTGTTTATTTTTATTAAATTTATTTATTTTTTCCCAAAATCAATATTTAGGAATTTGCTGTTATGAATGTTTTAATATAAAGCTCAAGGTATTCGGAACTAGTTTGTGAACCGAATTGCTTGCTTAAAACTCGCTCAAAATTGTTGAAGGTTCATTAACTGTTTGACTTGTTAACCGCTCAACATTATTTTGACTTTTAAATAACTATAATGATGACTAAGTGCAATCGCCCCTCCCCGTTCTCATCAAAACAAACAAAGTGAACAACAACAACAACATCAAAGCGGGCACTTGTGACTGGCTTCATCCACAGTCATCCTCGAATCATCCTCGATTCGTTCACAGTCATTCACAGTAGTGAGCGCTGGCAATTACCAATAGACAACACCTCGAGTTGTTGTTGGCGAGCCTCTTCACTTTAGCGCCTAATTGCACAACAAAAGCTTCAATTAAACACTTCAAAGAGCTTATTACAAACCAATAAACCGCAGCCCAAAGTGCCTGAACAAACACACAGCGCCCAGAGGACAAGATACCAGATACCGCCAGATACAAAGATACAACAACAACGGGAACGTGAACAACATCGTTGGCAAGCAGCGAAGCGAGCTAAAGAATTTGCTCCCAATTTCAATAGAATCGAGGCAAGGACAATGTCAAGGATTTCAATTCCGGAGGAGCGCAGAGAGAGAGAGAGAAACTGAGAGTCGCGTAGTCAGCATATCACTTAACATACGATAATTGTGCGTTGATAATGCGCTGATAATGATGTTGTTCGCGTTCCAGTTGCTGTTGCTGTTGTTGTTGTTGTTGCTGTGTGGTTGCTCGCCTCACCTGGCCACGACTTGAGGTTGGTTTCGGTGGTGGGTTTTCTTACCACCGCTGTGCGCTCTGATCTGATCGGGTGTCTCGTTTATTGGACATTTAGTGGCTCTAATGTGCATCCTGTTGCGCTGCTGCTGTTTGCTGCTGCTGCTGTTTCACAGGGTGCCTCTGCTGCTGATCATCCTACCTACCTGAGCTGCTTCCGGCTAAGGACTTTGCATCTGTTCAGGTAGCAACTGCAGCGAGACAACCCTTTTATTTTGTTGGCCAGTTCAAAGTTCAGCTCTCTTAACAATAATCATAATCATAATAATCATAAGACGAGAGACACAAATACAAATGCACATGACTCACAAATCGTCCTGCAAAGGGTTAAATCGGAGTTTTGTTTTTTTTTTTGTGCACCCACACACCCCTCAAAACCCGTAACAAGGACAATACTAGAGCATAGTCTATATATATATATGTGGGGAGTACATCAAGATACGGGGTAGGTAGCTATTTTTGGTGGCTTGGGCTATAATTCCTTACTTCTGGGCTGCTTTGAACTTTTCTGCGTCATCGTTTGTGATTAAATATGCCAACCATACGATGACTATATCGTGCCCACATATACATATATGTATACATATATCATATAGCTTGTATTTACTTGCTCATGGGGCGAGCATTTTTATTTGAGCTCTTACTTTTCATCAGCTTCGCTTCTTGTTGCTGTTGCTGTTGTTGTTGTTGTTATGAAATCCTTTTTATTTGCCGGGGCTGTTTCTCTGCGTAAACCTTTTTCCTTCTTTTTGATTTTTGCTCACTTTTCGCAGACAACACGTAGCTCAGCTCAGAAGGAATTGCTGTCAGGCCAAGTCTGGGGTGGGGCGGGGCTCTGAGGTGGGTTGGGGAGAATCCCAAACACACGCCAAATGTAACCTCAAAGGGTTAAACACGCAAAACGCAAAAGCCGACACAAAAATACGAAGTGAAGGCAAAAAACACTCACACACACACGCCCAACAAAAATACAAATACAAAACAAAATTGAAATAAAAATAAAACCCGAAGGCACAAAAAATATGAAAAGCAATAAATGAAACGCACAAACGGGCTGAGAGTATATGGAACATGGCTGAAGCCACAACGACCGGCAAATGTGCCCTACAATTTGAAGGACATGAAGACACGAATTTGGAAATGCGTCAAAAAATTTTAAAGTAGTGAAGAGTAGTTGTTGTGAAGAGGGGAACGAGGGCATGAAAGGTGTAAGCTTTCATAACTTTTACAAAACTGAACCGATTTTCATGTTTGACGACGTTTTGGTCATTATTTCACCTCAAGATTGAATCTACATTTAAAATATGTGCATTTTTGAAGATAAAATTTTTTTGGAATTTTTGACAAAAAATCACAAGGGTCCCCCCTTGTTCATTTTCGAAAAAAGTTTTTTTTTCAAAATTTAAAAATGCAAATTTTTGTTTTTAATCGATTGTGAGTGTCATAATTAGTATAAAAAACCACATTTAAAGTGATTCTGGGAGGATCAAATTTTTTGTCAAAAATCATGCCAAATTTGGTAAAAATTTTGACATGTAAAGTTCTAGGACCCATAGCTCCCATGCTTAAAAGTACCATAACTTTGTCAAAACTGAACCGATTTTCATTTTTGATGGCATTTTGGTCATTATTTCACCTCTAAATTGAATCTACATTAAAAATTTATGCATTTTAAGAAATAAAATTTTTTTGTAATTTTTTCACAACAATCACAAGGGTCCCCCTTACTCTTTTTCAAAAAAAATTTTTTTTCAAAATTTAGAATTGCGAATTCATGTTTTTAATCGATTGTATTTGTCACAATTACCATAAAAAACCACATTTAAAGTGATTCTGGAAGAGTAAAATTTTTGGTCAAAAATCAGGCCAAATTTGATAAAAAAGTTGACATGTAAAGTTCTCGGATCCATAGCTCCCATATTTAAAAGTACCATAACTTTGTCAAAACTGAACCGATTTTCATGTTTGATGACATTTTGGTCATTATTTATCCTCTAGATTGATTCTACATTTAAAATATATGCATTTTTTAAAACAAACTTTTTTTTTTGGAATTTTTTGACCTACAGGGTATAAAGTGATCATAAATGAATCTACCAACTAATTGATGTTACTTGGTACCTTCCTACCCTATTCCAACATCCTTCCCAATTGTAAACTAGTTTGACAATCTTTCAGTAAACGTTGTTTCGAGGATCGCTTCATTATAGTTTTATCAGGCGATCAGTGCTGGTAAAGGACCTTTTTTTACGCTGTTGGCAGCGAAACCGCAGTGTTGTTTGGTTGTTTATCAGTTGGGTCCGGTCTAGAGATTTCCCCGCAGCTATTTTGGTGCTATGTTGAGTGCTACGAATTTGTTTGCTAATAGAATCTGAAAAGAACATTTTCAAAGCTTTTGTTGTTGAAAAATACGCAGTGGCTTTTGTTATTTCGGGTGGATATTTTCGGTTTTTTTTTGCTTTCAGTTTGTTTGTGCCTGGGTTCGTTCCTATGTATATTTATCGACAATTTACCGTGTAGGCTGTGGGCAAGATTATCGCACGCTGGGGTTAAAAACTTCCAATTTAAATTCAATTTCCGTGCAAATGGTCAAAAGTCTCGACGACAAAAGCAAAAATACATAACAAATAAAAAGAACAGAAAAAAATACACAACCAAAAAAAAAAAAGAAAAAAGAAAATAAAACCCACCACTTAAGGCGGGTACAAAAAGGCGCTGCGAACTCCGGACCGGATATCAAAGCGTAGACAAATACAAAGTAGAAGTAAGCAAGGATATCGTATGTTTGTGTGTGTGAAGGATGCATGACCATGCAGGCAAAGTCACTTCATTATCGAGATTATCGGCGCAAGTTCAACCCTGCCGCACAACAAGGATAACAACAAGCAGCAGCAGCCAGGCTAGGCATCCGTGCACTCATCCCGCTCGGCCTGCGTCCTCTCATCCCGTGCACACGTTCGCGCGTCAGCACAAATGTCAAACCACTCAGTTCCTGTGCTCGGTTCAATAAGGGGTTGCCCCCGTCCGTCCGCTGCCAGTTGCCGGTTGCCAGTTGCTCGTCACGGCTGCTGTGCGCCTGTCTGCCCGTATCCTTGAGAGCCGACCCGAGTGTCTTCTCTCTGGTTGTGTGCTTGTGCTTACCCCCAGGACATGCTAATAAAATTGCCGAAAATCCGCAGCCCAGAAAGTGTTGACGAATGTTTTGTGCCCGGCGGCATTTGTCGCGCGCGATTTGTGCGCGATTTTGAAGCGATTTCCGACTAAACAAATTAAGCGCGTCGAAAGTCAAGAGAGGAGCGGGGGGTTGAGGTATTGCCAACGGAAATTGCTAAAAAGAAAGGGTCAACAAATGCAATTAATTGCCTTAATCATAGTGGGCGTGTCGGCTAGTTGTGGGCGTGCCAAGTCAAGCAGTAGCCGCTGATTAGGCAGCTCAGGAATTTGCGATGGGTAATTTGAGTCCAAATGATGTCACACTGATTGAAATCAAAGCCAGGCCAGCTATCGCATTACATAAAAACAGAGAGAGAGAGATAGAGAGATTAAGAGACAAAGAGAGAGGCATACTGAGATAGGCAATCGTTAGGGCACGCGCGGTTTTAAAGATATTGTATCTGTAAGTTGAAATACTTGAAAAGTGGGCACAAAACAAAAAGCGCATAAAAGTTAATTAAATGCAATGCAAAACAAACACAAATAAACTGAATGGAACATGGAAATGGAAGCGGAAAAGAGAACGACACGACACGGCACAACAACAACAACAACAAACAACAACAACAACAAAGAACAAAAACACACGCACAACAACTGAAGGCAACGAGCTAATCGATTCATTTGAAATTCAATACACAAACACGAGGCGAGCAAGAGAGAGGGAGCGAGGGAGAGAGAGAGAGGGAGACGCAGGCAGGCACGAAAATCAATATGAAAAGCATAACTGAAACACAAAGTGTCAAATAGACAAACGTCAGAACGTACGAAACGAACAAGAAGGTGGAAGGGGGCTTGGGTGCTAGTTCTGAGGGGGGTGTGTGGGGGGGGGGCTTTGTGGGCAACGGAAACGGTGCCAGGGCTTTGCCGCCCCTCAATTTGAATGTAACTGCAATTGCAAGCCGTCAACCACCAGCCACTAAAAATGTTGACACACTCGGTCTGCAGCAGCAGCAGCAGCAGCAACAGCAGCAACAAACGTGCAGCAAGCAACAACAGAGATACAAATACAATTGTGTAAGGGGCACAATTCGGAGTGCTGGTTGCAAGTCTGGCCGTGCCACATCCACATCCACAACCATTTCCATTGCCACTGCGGCTGCCATTTTCAATTTATTGTTATTATTAATTTTGCTGCCAAAAAGGGATGCGACGGCCTAGCTCGAGGACTACAAGCGAGGACTATCGGGCGAGGACTATCGAGCGACGACGAGTTTATTTGTGTGAAATTCAAATGTAAATACTTGAGGGCGCTTAAGGGTGTCTTTAGGGCTTTATTTGCCCTCATATTGCGACGCAATTTCGTCGCTTTGGTGGTGCGAAGGTGTAGCTCTAGTTGCAGTTGCACATCCAACACACGTACCTGCCACTTTTACACAACCATCCACAAGCTCTTCTCCCCTCCCGAACACCCACCACCTTGCCACAGAACGCTTTTGCAGTTTGACCGGTGGCATCCATGCAAAATCAATCGACTTTATTGAAGGCGAACCATTCGCATATGGCTTAAGTCTATTTGAGTATATGATTGGGTTTACCCTGTTGATGGCTGCCACTTGTAGGGCATGATGGACTATATACACACTTGAGTAGAAATATATTATTCATATATTTTTAAAATCTACTAAAATATATAATATAAAATATATAAAATAAAAATAATATATATATATATAAAGCAAGCATAATTTTATTTATATTACTTAATAATACTATATACAAAAATATTTATTTTTGTTTAACTTATGTGTATACAAAAATAAACCCCTTCGAAAATAAATTTATGTACCCAATCTGTTTAAAATCTATACTTATAATTAATTTTCTTGCTCATTCATTTTCAACTGCACATACAGGGTATTTTGTAGTGTACTACTGTAAGAAGCACCTCACATCAATAAACATTAAGGTCCCCAGGCTGTCAATATCAAGTAATTAAAAGCCTGCATTGCCAAAACAAAATAAATACAGGGTATTGAACAATCAACCACCCTCTAGCCCTGTTAATGGGAGTGTAACTATTATGCATAGGGTATTTGCGAGTCTAGAACGTTCAAGTCTGTTCTGTTCAGCACTTTATTGATGTTGCTGGCATTTTTCTTGTCATGACGGCGACGACGCCAAAGATTAGTCATACAAAGTATTGTTTTGTCGGGCGGGGGTTGGACGGCGGGACGCCTGGCGACATTCATTTCAATTGACACGTGCACTGAAATATGCCTCCACCTATCTGTCTATCTATATACGGTATATGGCAGCCCTGCCCCGCCCCCGCCTCCGCCACAGCCATCTTGAAGAGACAACGCAGCATTTTTGTTGAAAAATCAAGCCGAGATAATGAGAGCCTCATGAATATGAAAATGCTTGGCAAGAAAATAGCAGCCACTGTCTGAGAAATGACGCCCGCACCTTCTCCACCCGGAGCTGAGACCGAGACGGATACGGAGCTGCATGGCGTGCTTATGAGTCGGATGTTGTAGCTGGCTTCACTGGCGTCAGCATTAGCCTCTCCTCCGCTCTCTCCCCCTTCAATCTGCATACATGCAGTGGCTGGCAGCTCCTGCTGTCTTAACATTTACGCATTTGACATTTTTGTCACCCGAAATGGCAGCGGGCGGCCGAAACTTGCTCAGCCAGGGATTGGGGGAGGGGGGTGCGCGACATGGCCGAGTATTAAAAAATTATATGCCAAATCGAAATTGCATGTTTTACATAAACAACAACAAACAACAACCATCAGCAGCTATTTGAATTTATGTATTTCTAATGTGCGTTTTTTTTGTATTTCGCTGACCACCCGCTGTGGGCCGCAATCTGCTTGTGAGTACGCCCGGAATTACTCGGCAAGCTGCGTACCCGCCATCCACAAAATCACCACACACACACACCACCGTTTCACACACACTCACACAGTTGTAAGTTGGGTAAATTTTAACCCTTAAGTGCACATTTATTGCCATTTATGCGGTTCGTTTCGGGCACTGTGTCTGGGTTACGCATATGATTCCCGTTAGCCTCCACCATTGTTTGGCAACATTATTTATGGATTTTTCTTTATTTTCAGTTTTTTTTCCAACTTTATAAATTACATAGAATTAAGTAAATGCCAACGATTCATGGAGTAATTTGATATGCCAATTATATGGTTGAGCTTATAGATTAGTAAATATCAATCGAGCTCGAGATCGACTATATATCATCCATGTTTACACTTTTCAGCTGGTAAGTGGAGTATTCTATTAGTTTTCACATCCCATGCACAAAAGGGTTCAGGGGTCGCTGTGGCACTTAAAGCCATTTTAAATACCTATTGTGTATGTGTTTATTACAAAAATTAGTTTTATTATCAGTTTTACATTTATGGTAGAATTGTCCATCTACATGATTATAAAAGGCCTGGGTACCTTGGGTCCAAATTGATAAATAAATTTAAAAAAAAATAAACTAAAATTAAAATTAAATTAATGGATATATAGAAGTGTAGCTGATATGACGTCTTCCCTTTCCTAATCTTTTTCTTTCTGTCAATTCAAAAATTTTCCAATTTATTCTGATGAGAATCGTGTAGAACGGTGAAATTTTTTTGGAGTTGCTGATTTTATCTTTCTCTTTCTGATCCTTTTTCTTTATTCTACGCATTCCTTGCATTCCCTATCTCATTCTTTCTCTCTCTCGCTCGCTCAGAGTTATATTTTCTTACTCGCTCTTTAATACATCGCCTCCCTACGCGATTCTCATGAATTCAAATAGTGCTTATTATTTAGTCCGGTTTTGCCTACATCTAAATGATTGGATTATATAGTCGAAGCCGGACTAATGATGTCAAATCTGTCACTTTTCTATCAGTTGCTGCACATTTTAATGCAATTAGCTGATTACCCCCCGCACCGACCGCTGTCAACTGTATTGATCTTTAATTAAAACGATTAATTAACATAATAAACACATAATTTGCACCATGGACAAGTGGAGACCTCCGACTGTGCGCTGGTAGGCCTCATAGCGGGTGACGCCATGCATAAGAAGTGACCCTGGCCAGTTGCCAATGCACTCACAATGCACTCACAATGCATTCACAAGCCACTCACACTCGTGCCCATATTCAATTCACTCTCGCTCTCTCACTCTGCCCTTAACTGTTTTGTTTATGATTTTGTTCCGCCATTGGATATACATATATATATATATATAGATTTTTTTTAATGCTACTCTTTCTGTGAGTTGCTGCCAAGTGCAGTTAATTCCAATTGGCGACGAGTCGTCGCTGGGTTTATTCTCCCTCGTCCGATCTTTGGGTGCCTTTGGCCTCGTCTTGAGGTTTTTGTTTGTTTGCCTTGTGATTTGCATAATTTGTTCTATAATTTATGGTATGCAAGCGTTTTTTGTTATTGTTCTTTTTCTTGTAAATTCTTTAGTCTGATTTGTTGTTGCCACTGTTCTGATTGTTGTTGTTGTCTCTGACTTGTCACTCACTTGAGCCAGCTCCACGTCTCTGATTGAAAAGACTTAATTAACTAAATTACGCGCCTGGAATTTAATTGAAAATAACCAGCAACAACAACAACAACAATCCGGAAGCGTTTTTGATATTGTATTTTTAAGTGCATCTACGAGACATTTACATTAATCACGACTTTTCTATATCCTCTAAACGACATTCTTCGAGGGGAAACATATGCTAAAACATTGCCCGATTCGGCGATCTCATCGATATTCAATTGCCATGTTGTGTTCTTTTGGGCCTGGCTGACGAGACGTTAATGCCAGATGGCTTTAATTTATTTGTAAAATATTTTCCATATCAAAGCAAGAAAAATAAATTTGTGTTTTCCCACATGCAAACTAGTTTAAGACGGCATAAAAAAAAACCCGAAAAAAATGAAAGCAAATAAAAGAAAAATTAAAAACGAAGCGTGTGCAAGTAAATTTTCATAAACAAATTTCCTCCTTTTATTTTTTTTGTTGGTGGGGGCCACAAAATAGACAACAAATATTTCTAGACACAAAAAAAAAAACAGTATTCTCGTTTCTTAAGATGAAAATCGGGGAAGATGAGCAGCGAAACAAATTAAATGCGTTAAGTAAACTAAAGAAAATTGTAAATAAAAATTGGCCATAATATAGTGTACATATTGCAACAACAATAGTATTAACAACAACAAAGTACACATAAAACAACAACTAGTGGTAAATTGAATTGGGCAATGAAAATATATGTATGCATGAGTTTGTCCGTCCGTGTGTAGTAAAAATACTTAAGGTTAACATAAATTTAGCATAATATAAGTACGCAATAGAAGTTGCCTGAACGTTTCTTGAGGAATTGTGGGTGGTTCCATAAATACTCATTCAGTTAACATAAATATTATATTTAAAATATGCCAAAAAAATGGTAATAATAAAACAGGTGGATGATGTCAGAAATAGTTTTTTCTTTGACAAGCTTAGCTACAAATTTGTCAAAATTTTCAATTTCAATTGTCAAACTGAAACAATAAACAAAAGTTTTCAGTGATATGTAATTTCCAACTATTTTTAAATACGTCCTAATGAAAATTTCTGATTAGACACCTCTTTATCTTAAACACGAATGAGCTTATATGATTATAGCATAATTAAAGTCAGCCAAGCTGTTGAAGATTATAGACATTAATGGATAAAAGTCGAGAATTTGTTGCTCGCCCTGAGGGCTTTTTAGTGTTTTTATACCCTGAACCCATTGAAAATGGGTGAAACAGGGTATTATGGTTTTGTTGAAATGTATGTAACAGGTAGAAGGAGGCATCTCCGACCCC
>SCDY01000650.1:0-65652 GCA_004143825.1 Drosophila micromelanica | reverse complement strand
TATGTGTAAACGAGCTGAAATGTTTATAGAACCAGATCGCAGGGTTCAGGGTATCTCCTAGTCGGGCGGCCCCGACTAGAGCCTTCTCACTTGTTCAATTTGAATTTTTTTTTTAATTCAATTATAAGTAGTCTAAAATCACTTTTTACATATCATATATCATTTATGATACATTTTATATATGTACATCACCTTATCTAAATCTTATATCATATATTATTTTGATATATGTCCTCCATTCTTTTTCTGTTTTTTCATGATATATGTTCAGTGGATTTTCTGTAGTTTATTTGTTTCCTGTAGGATAAACAATCCTGTCTAATTGCTTTCCATCTTTAGCCTCACCGAAGTGATTATCGAAGAGGAAAAGGAGGATTCCATTGGCGACCCGCCGCCGGAGACGTTCTTCTTTGGCCGGGACCCGCAGGGCATTACGCCCAGGTTCAGCCGGAAGATGATGCGCCTGCTGCATCGCTACCGCAACCGGCAGCTGTACGAGGTGCGACGGATCTTCGACTGGGAGAAGTTGGAGCGCCAGAAGCCCGATCCGAATCGCAATCATCCGGATGACGATGCCAAGATAGCGCACGCCAAGCGCAATCTGGGCGACTACAAGCTGAAAATCGGCGAAGACTACGAGCCGAAGACCACAGAGACCCTGACGGCCAAGTACATTGAGATCGTTGAGTGCCGGGAGAGATACTTTGAAATACTCGACTCGTTCAATCAGCGGGTGATGCTCCTCCGCGACCGTAAAAAGGATCTGATGGAGTTCATACAGAAGCGTCGCGAGCGTCTCGAGCGCATCCATCAGTACTTGCCGGAGGTGAATCGCATCCATATACGGCCCATCAATGAGATCGACATGGAGATGGAGTACCCGGAACAGAATCTGATCGAGCACTGCATGCCCGGCTGTGGCATCGAGGTGGACGACATACTCTATCTAGATAGCACCGTCGAGCAGCTGATCGAGTCCAAGAAGCAGCACCTGACAATTGACAGCATCAGCCTCTACGAGATGGAGGCAATGGAAAGCCCCGAGCTGCACGAGGTGACCAAATTCAAGGCGCTGCAGATCAGCAAGCTGGACTCCTATCTGCCCGAGGAGGAGCTGATCGAGTACATTGAGCGGCTGCCGTCGGTCAGCGATCCGGCCTACTTTGAGCTGGACGCCGATGGCAATCCGCCCATGATGAAGGAGGTGCGTCATCGCTGGCTCCGTCTGCTGGCCGTCGAGCAGCTGAATATCATTGACGAGGTCGACGAGGAGATTCGCCTGTTCGATCTCAGCCTGCAACAGATACAGAATCAACGCTCTCAGGTGAAACTGGATGCCGAATTTCTCAGCTCCTATCTGGTCACCCTCAACCAGGAGCTGTACATTCTGCGCGACAGCGAACAGATCGAATCGCAGCTGCTCCAGAACGCCAAGCAGGCGATGAGCACACGCAACGATCTCCAGATGGTGATCAACGCCACCAATCGGCAGCTGGAGGAGCTCCGCAAGAGCATCGATCGGATCAACGAGCAGATCGCCAGCCTGCAGCAGACCTTCATGATCGCCATAAAGGGCCACAAGTTCTACGATTTTCTGCGGCGCATCTTTAAGAAGAAGTGGCGTCCGCCAAAACGGGTGCGTGGCGATGACGAGGAATCATCATCGTCCTCCTCTTCCTCATCATCGAGCGAGGATGAGGGCGCCGATGCGCAGAGCGTTGATTCCCTGGACATGACCACCATTCGGCTGGAAGAGACAACCTGTCCGGTCGCCCTGGAACGCACCCTCTACGAATGGTCCTTCAGCATGCGCGCCGATCGCCACGCCCTCGAGCGCACCCTGGCCGAGTGCCATCGGGACGTGGAGCGGAAGCGGCGCGAGATTGCCGAGATGCAGAATAAAATGAAGTACCACGAGGAGGTCTATCAGCGCGAGAAGAACACCCTGCTGCAGTTTCGGGTACGTCTTTCTAGACAGCATAAATAACCGATCCGATCTAGACTTGTACATGGGTCAAGCTCTTAATGAGCTAAAGATAGCGATAAGTAATTTTGATTTGATTGATCGATAAGTATCGATTTCTAATCCTTGCTTGAATAACACCAACATCAAAAGGCTGGTTTGGGTTGTTTTGAAAAAATTAAGATTTGGGCATGCTGCTCCGAAACCGATAAATATCGATTTCATTGTTTACGTAATATAAAGCTAAGTATACCAAATTCGTCTTGAATGTTATCGTAAATTCCTCATATTTGGTTTCTTGCAAATGATAAGTAGAAAATGTTTGCGCATTTGCAAAATCGAGAAATATCGATTTACAGCACCTGTTTTAAATATTTCGAAATTACCAAGTAGCTTTTTTTTCAGATCGTCAGTTGACCATCAGTTAATAATTATTGATTTATAGGATTTTATTTATCAAAATCGATATATATTGATCAAGTCAAAAATACTCTAATATTGTATTCTATATCCGATGCGCAGCGAAATAGGCAGCAAGAGATCAACAAGGTGCAGATCAGTACGCTGCTGCGCATGGATCAGCTGCAGCATTTCTATACGGACGACGACTATCGGGATGTATCGAAAGCCATTCTGTTCGATGCGGACATATTGGTGGAGCTGCGACTGCGCGCCGAGAAGCTGAACGAGGAGACGACGGCCACACGGCGCTGGCATCGCATCAATTTCATCCATCTGCGTCGCATGACCCGAGACATCAAGTTTATGCGCTTCGAGATAACGCGCCTCGAGGAGGAAATCAAGCAGGCCATGATGAAGCGCTTCGGGCTGATCATCAATCTGGATGAGCTGGAGGAGGAGGTGCTGCGCCGATACGTCTTTGAGCTGGAGACAACGGCAGAGGAAGAGTTGCGCGTTCTCGAAAAGGAACTGCAGGAACGAAAGGTGAGTTTATCATTCATTCTTTTTATAGTTTGACAACATGTTAAACTGCTCGTCAAGATTAACAGTCATCATCATATTAGTTGATAAGCATTTTAACTCAAAATAATAATTGACAATAGGTTAAAGTCCTTGTCAGTAGAAACATCTACCTAATGATTAAGCTCATTCAATAGTTTTTTCGTTTAACAACATGTTAAAGTGCTCATCACGCTTAAAAGTAAACTTAAAGTATAAACTTAGGGTTAAAAAGTTGCTATATTGTATGCAAAATCATGTTATATATATGGAATTCGGGCCAGACGGGAAACTTCTTATTCAAATTCTAGCTAGCGTTTAACTACATGTTAAAGTTCTGGTCAAAATAAACAGACAATTACACAA
This sequence comes from Drosophila micromelanica, assembly GCA_004143825.1. Classification (NCBI taxonomy): domain Eukaryota; kingdom Metazoa; phylum Arthropoda; class Insecta; order Diptera; family Drosophilidae; genus Drosophila; species Drosophila micromelanica. The sequence goes on along the minus strand of SCDY01000650.1, from coordinate 62,363 downwards.
AATAAATCGAGTTAAGAATAACCATCCCCTTTATAGTAAAATTAATGAATTGACATGACAAGTTTACAATTAAAATTTTGTTTTATTGTAACTACATGTTAAAGTGCTTGTCAAGAGAATATGTTCATAGATTATATTACAATAAATTTTTGCCAAGCAGTTAAATTTTAGCAAGCACAAAAGGCAAGAATTTTTTCGATTTAGCAACAAGTGTTTGGTTTTATTTTGACAACAAGTTAAAGTTCCTGTCAACATTGATTTGGGATTCACAAATTGGCTTTCACTTAGATCGAGCTGTCGCGCTGCGAGGAGGAGCTGGTGCAGGAGATGCAGAACAACACGGAGAAGGTGAACATACAGACGGTGCTGCGCGAACAGAAGAACGTCCTGGCTGTCCTGCTGGACGTCCAGGAGCGCAACTACAGCAAATGGGTCAATCCGCAGGTGATCAACCTGAGCTACGACATCGAAAAGCTGATGGGCGTGGACAATCAACTGGTGCAGCAGATCGAGGTGAGTAGAAAAAATCCACTTGATTACCATGATTACCAACCCACCTGCGCAGTGCCTGGAGCGAGAGATCTGCACGCTGCGCCTCAAGGCCAAGCCGCTGCAGATCAACGAACTGGAACCGCCGCCGGATAACGTACCGAACGTGTTGTTGCCGCTGGACTCGGAGGGCGACGTCTGCCCGGCCATACTCAATGTGGACGCGTACAAGCTGCCGCCCATGCCGGATGAATTTATCATGGATCGCGTGCACACGATTGTTCAGAAGACGCTGAATCAGTTGCTCGGCCGGCACACGACTCCAGAGAACGTGCGCAAGTTCGCCCAGAGGTCGTCGCTGTATCTCTGCCAGGCGGCGTACAGCTTCCAGGGTCGGTACACGGATCGCATTGCCGAGTGCATCACAGAGCATCTGGCGAGCATTGTGCCCAAGAAGTATTTCATACACATCGGCGCCGAGGATCTGCGCAAGCTGTTCAACGAGGTGATCGCCGTCTTCGATTACGAGCGCTCCGACGTGAACGCCGAGGAGCTGATATCGGGCATATTCGATCACGCCAAGGAATCGCTGTGCAATCGCGGCGCCAGCGAGGTGGTCAATCGCACCCAGTACATGGTGCTGCACATGTTCAAGGAGCTGATCGAGGTGCTGCCCCTCGAGGAGTTCCAATCGGAGGAGACCCTGCGCACAATTGTCGATCTGCTGGAGCGCGAACCGATGGCCGATCCGCGGGCGATTAATGTGGACGAGCTGATCAGCAGGACATTGCACCATGCCGAGGAGAATCTGCTGGACGGTATCATGGCTATGCCCATACGCACCCTAGGCACCGGCATCCAGAAGGAGCTGCTCAAGCGGCGCCAATTCAAACCGGCCACCTGCCAATCTCCGCTCGCGGTGCGCATCGCCAGCAAGAAGCCACCACCAAGCTCGGGACTTCCTTTCTAGACTAGACCTGAACACGGTCTACTTTATTTTTGTGACCATAACAATAAATAGCTTAAGAATGCATAAAGTTCATTTCGATTCCGGTGAATCCCCTCACTGCAGTCGACGCTTCACCGTATTAATTTTGAGGGGGAGCAGCTCGAGCATCTCGCGCACAACGCCAATCTCGCCGTGCAGCTGCTCGGCGGCCGCCTTGTGCTGGGCGCAGGCGTCGCTGAAGCGCTTGTAATAGGTCAGGCACTGATTGAGCTGCTCCAGCTGCTGCTGGGGATGGCCACTGATCAGTTTGTAGTAGAGCCGGCCAATGTGGAAGTGGGCGTAGAGCATGGTTCGCACCTCCTCGGTGTCCATATTGGGTCGCCACTGCTGGCTGTCGCCAGCGGGCTCTGCCAGATAGGACTTCACATAGCTTTCAAAGTGCTTGATGGCCTTCATGCAGGCCTGGTTGACCTTCTTGATCTCTTCCGGCGTGGGCGATGGCGTCAGCTTCATGCTGTCCAGACGCACGTCCAGCACGGCGGCATGAGCGGTGCCCGCCACGTACCAGCACTCGCGGCAGATCTTTAAATAGAAGCCCGGATCGAGCAGCTCCAGCAGATCCTCCAGATACTTGGCACGCCGCTTCTGCATCTTGGCCTGATTCTCGGGCTGCTCTTCGAAGAACGCAATGTACTCGTACGCCTCGGCATAGTCCTGGATGATCCTTGCATACTCGGTGGCCTCGGTCTCCGCCTTGTAGTAGTCCTTGGCAACGTCCAGCCACTCGTTGACGAAGTGGAACACCAGCTTGGCATCGTCAAAGGTCAGACAGTAGTCGCAGCTGATGCGACTCTCGCAGGCCGACAGATCCAGATCCACGAAGCGATAGTCCTCCTCATCAGCTAAGGCCAGCTTCTTGGTGGCCTTGGCCAGCCGCTGTGCCGCCTCCGCCTCCTCGTCATCGTCGCGCAGTAAACGCTCCTTGGACGTCTGCAGCAGCAGGAGACCGTACTTGGCCCAGCAGCGGGCCACATCCGCGTACCGATGCTTGAACGTCTCCGTGAGGTCGGCGCGCTGCTGTTCGCTCATCTCCGGCTTCAGCATGGTCGCCTCGTGCTCGGCCATGATGACGGTAGCCGCGGCTAGATGATGGCGCGCCTCCTTGAAGCGCTCCTGGCCAATGTAGTACTGCGACAGCGTTGCGGTGTTCAACGCAAAGTCAATCGCATCGTACGACTTGTACTGCAGCTGGCGGTGCAGTGTCCGGTGACAGCACTGGGCAGATTTCTCCGGCTCGCCCAAATGGCCGTACATCTGGGCCAGATAGAAGCAGCAGAGCGTGTACAGGCTCTCCAGCTCCTGCTCGCCCTTGGCCGCCTGCAGGTCATCGGGCGGACTGTACAGATCGGCCATGGCCAGCGACGTCTGGCCACTAGCCCGGAACTCCTCGTAGCTCTTGTCCGCCTGCAGTAGCAGATCGGCGGCCATTTTGTACTCCTGCCGGGAGGCCAGCACAATGCTCAGTTCGTTGACGGCGCCCACAAACGCTATAATGCCCTGTGGCTGGTGTTTGTGCGGCTCCACCAGCTCCAGGCAGCGTTTTAGCATCTGCTCACCCTCAGACACCTCCTCCGTGTAGATGTAAATGCGGCCCAAGTCGCGACAGGTGAAGCCCAGCATCGCCTTGTAGCACAGCTCCTCCTCGCCGCCGTCCGCCTCGTCCGCGCGCACAGAGATCAACTGGTCGTCCAGTTGCTTTTTCAAGTCGAGCAGCACATCGCGCGCCTTGTAGTGGGATCGATAGGGGTCTGTCGGCGGATCGGAGCGGCTGTCGTGCTCGACTAGTTGGCTGGCCCTCTCGTACAGTTCCTTGTAGTCGCCGAGCACTTCCTTGGGTATAACCATGTCGTATGTTTATAGATATATCTTTCAAATATCGGAATTTTCAGTTTTGTGTTTAGATTTGACTCATTTCTCCTATTTTGTATATAAGCACAATTACAGCGGTCAATCGATTAGTAGTGAACAGCTGGTCACATTTTATTGGAAACAAAAATGTGGCGGCCAATCGATTAGTTGGAAACAGCTGAGTTTTGTGTTGGCTTCATAGAGTAATAATAAACTTTATTTTACAGTCTGGTGCCGGGTCTCGTCCAGTACGGATTCAGTTTTAATTTGCTCCTTTTTCTTTTTTTTTATAATTAACAAATATTTATTTTATTACATTAGGTCAATACAATTAAATTTTTGACCAACCCAACGACATCCTCGCGGTGTTCAAAATACAAAAAAAAAAACTTTATTTTATTTATTAACGTGTTAACGTGTACTCATGTTGTACCCATGTTGCCGTTAAATGCCCAGTGCCAATCGCGGTGACTGGACAACAGTAACGATTACTGATAAGAGAGCGCGATAGCGTTTCCGTTCGATTTTGGTGGCGGCCAGAACGCGGTTTAAAACACAAAATCAAAACTCAACGCCCAATTGTCTACGTCGAGCTAAATGGAAAAGATCGCCAGATCGCGTACCAGGCCAGTTCTCATTTGAAACTCAGAGAGAAATGGACGCAATAAAGATTAAGGATCTTGATTTCTAAGAAAAAATATATACATACATATATGTTAATGCAGAAGGAGAAACTGTGTAGAAACTTGGGGAAGGCACCTTTGGATTCGTCCGGAAGGGAAATTATAATGGCAATGTGGTGGCTATTAAAACCATTACGGGCAACATCAATAACGAGCGGATAATGCGAGAGGTCATGTTTCTAGGGTTGAGCGGAGGACACAAAAACATTATCAAACTATATGGAGTTTGCATCGATCCCGTCGAAACTCACTTGGTTATGGAATATATGGCAGGTGGATCCCTAGACCATTTTTTGTATATACTGGCATTAACTGGATGCTTCAGGCAGCTGAGGTATATATAGGAGAGTATGTATAATTTTTTATTTTTTAATTCCTGCTTTATTTCTAGGCACTGGCTCATCTTCACAGCCTTTCAGAACGCTCCGTAGTTCATCGGGATGTCAAGCCCCAGAATATGTTGCTTGATCGTTCTGGAGATGTTTTAAAAAAACGCGCAAACCCAAATGACCGGAGATCGGGGAACTTGGCCATATATGGCACCCGAGGTTCGTAACCCCACACATAAACTATTTTATGATTCGTATTGTCGTACATCCATTCAGATCCGATCGGTTAACTCACTTTAATTCACAGGTTTTCAATGGCGACGAAACATTTGAATACGATGCAAAATGTGATGTCTATAGTATGGGCATTACGATCTGGGAAGTTCTGTCGCGAAAGCGGGCTTACTATGAGGAAAAAAAGAGAGAAACTAAAGCTGAAATCCTACAAAGAATTAACAATGGTATGTAAACTAATATATATATATCTATATATATTACTTACTGATTATATAAAATTCGATTGTTTTTAGGTCTGCGGCCTTTGCTAACCGATTTAATTTTTGATTGCCCCGAGAATATACGGACATTGATAATTAGTTGCTGGAATCAGGTGCCCGCTAATCGCCCCTCTATGCAGGGTATTGTGGATGACTTGAAACAAATTTTAGCTGAGACAACGGGTTTATAGAAAGCAACAAATAATATATATATTAGATATATTCAAGTATACAAATTTTTATAAATTACAGGAAAACTATCCTTTTAAAGCACATTAAAGTATATGCACTTTTTTTATTGAACTAAAACTATACACAGTCCAAAATATTGCAGATTTGTACGACACGATATCGTGAAGAAAATTATAAGAATCTAAAAATCAACAGTTTTTATATTTAGTCGTTGGCTACAATTATTAACGTTTATATTAATTTATTGCTTTAAAACATCTGGGCACATTTTGTTGAAGTCAACATTCGGTATTCATCGCGATTATTTTGTTTTTTCATCGAATGGCATTTACCCAACACTTTTAGTGATAACTTACAGCTGTACCCACGCAAAGCGAAAATAAATAAACAAAAAAATAAAGAATGGCTTCTGATGGGGAAGATATGGATGTAACGCCCGTGGAGAGCGAAATTTCCGCAGCAGAAACTGAAACAGAGGCGGATGATGCACAGCTGCCGGAACTGGAAACAGACGAGGAAAGCTTGGACGTGGAAGTTGTGCCCGCGTCCAGCGACGAGGCCGACATGGAGGAGCTGCTAAATCAACTTGAGGACTACACGCCCACAGTGCCTGATGCACTCACATTGCATATTTTAAAGAGCGTAAGTGTAGTCGGGAAGCACTGAAATGCACATAATATTAATTACACAAATTCTAGTCTGGTTTTGGATCTGTTGACCCGCGTATTGTGCGCATAATTTCAGTCTCGGCTCAAAAATTTATCTCGGACATTGCAAATGACGCTTTGCAGCACTGCAAAACGCGTACGACGAACATTCAACACTCCAGCGGCCACAGCTCCAGCAAGGTAAATACACTTATATATTATATATAAATAGTCTAATTGTTATCATTACAGGATAAGAAAAATCCTAAAGATCGCAAATACACTTTGGCCATGGAGGATTTAGTACCAGCCCTGGCAGATCACGGCATAACAATGCGTAAACCACAATACTTTGTTTAGATTAAAATTACTTATTTCTCTATATATATATGAAAACAAAAAATAAAAAAAAAACACAATATTCCCTGAGTAATAGTTACCTATTGGTAAGCACACCTTAACAGTTACATATATCGGTTACATGTATGCGGCAGCCCTGCACAATCGAAATCAAACAAGTTGATTGCTGCCTATCGATGGCAACAGCTGTTCAGTGGCAAGAAGCAGCACAGGATGGGAGTGTTTTCATTGCGAGTGATATTTAATTTCATTGTTGATGTGCCTAACACTTGCAATTAATTGTTGCAAATATCTGAAAGCGAGTAATAAAAGCTAAGCGCGTTTAATTAAGATAACGGTAAACGCGGTGCTTCGATGCAAACGGGCGAAAACGTTAAACGAAAATTCACACAACAACGACCTCCAATACAAACTGGGAAAAATCGAACTTTATGCGCGCGTGTGTGTGCGGATGTGTGTGTGTGCGTGTGTGAAAGTGCAATTTAAAGTAAGAAAATCAAATGTGCAAAGCTGTCAATGCCCTCGTGTGGCTTCAAAATGCAGTGTATATTGACGAATTGATTTTCGCAGAGTTCAAAATAATTGAAATGCGGAAAGCGGCGATAATTTAATAATAAGCAAACCAACAACAACGCCCAAAGGCCCCCGCACCCTCCTCACACTTGCACACAAGCAGCAAACGCAAAATGGATTTTGAGGAAACGAGCGACAATGACAATGGATTCCCGCTTGGGTTTCCCGAAGTGGGCACCTGGAATCGCACCCACAACGTGCCGCTGGAGAACATGAAAATTGATGCGCCCATGGTACGCATACATTTACTTAATTTATATATATGTGTACATACATATTTATGTATTCGCGTTCTGATTAATTGTGGTACGCATTTGGGTAGTGATTCAGTCGAGGACAGCTTTATCATCGCAACGTCGAACGCCTAATCTTCTCGCTGCCCTCGCCTCCCTCAGTCCCCCTTGTTGGTTGACTGCCGGTTTATTAGCCGCCACCATTCCGGGGGTCTTATCAAGCTATTATTGCTCTTTGGTCATTGACATACAATCTGGTTGTCTATGCCTACAACCGAGACGGTAAATTCGATTTTTATTCGATAGTGATATCGATAAGATGAGATTACAATTCAATTACTACACGCTAAAGTATTGAGATACCAATAGTCCAATCGAAGCTTTCAAAAGTTAGCTACTATATATATCTTAAGAGATACTAATCGATAATTTATCGATAAACAACTTATACTAATTTATAATTTATCGATAATCGATAGTCAAGCTAATTGTGCTATATTAATAGTAAAAAGAGATTTAAGAGATTTGCGTAAGTCATTGTTCGATAAGTAATCGATAGTCACATTCAAAAACCTTAACGAAAAATTATGTCAACTTAACAAATACATACAAATTTCCAACATTTATTCATAAAAAACATTTTAATCGGACAACCTTTTGTTTTAACTTGTATTTACAAACGCTCAAAATTATTTAAAATACGCAAAGTGTTTACTTTTTAATCTACTTTCGCGGTCAGAGAAAGAGCGTTATTTCTACAATATATATTTATATATATATTTGGAACGCCAATTTTCCGCTGCATATAGCTGTTAATTTAAAAATTTTAGTTAATCCTAAAACCCAACTCAAATCCTAATATTCTCACATACATTTCCAATTGCATCCATTTACACATAATGCACACACTGAGAGTCTTAATGCGCTGCCTGAAAGAGGGAAAGGTTTTTCAGAGTCAGGTGTATGCGAAGCCCGCGTATCGTTTCACGAGCAGCAGCAGTTTACCCAACTTTGTAATGGTTGACACAGATGAGCAGGAGGATGCGGAGCCAGAGGATGTTCCTGGCATCCATCCGGTATACCCGATATTGGGCAATCGCTGTTCCGATCTCTTCTATATGCCACAGAGCGTCGGTCCCGCCTATCAGGATCTATTCACCACCGCCGATATGTTCGATATGACCAAATATCAGGATTCGCTTACCTGCAACGGCGTCAAGCCCATCCGGGGGGAGATTTTGCGCTGTCCGAAACTGCTCTTGCCGCACATGAAACGTTACTTCACCATTCCCTTTACCAAGATTAAGGAGCCAAGCAACTTTAGCATATTCAATCTATACTTTGACAGCGATCTGAACAGTGCCATCAAGGCCTTCGTCCTGATCGCCTCCCAGTATTCCGTGGAGTTCATGCAGGATGGCTTCTGGTCAGACTTTATCAATCCGTTTACGGGTCGTGCCTATTTCCGGCCGGCTCTCCGACGCAACACGATCAAACTGGAGACTGGCTACCTGGGCCACAACATGCTGTTCCAGGATGTCCACGGCTGTACGGTTATCAAGGAGGCAAAGAAATGCACCTTCGCTGGCGCTATTTTCAGCGATGTGCCCTGCAATTACTTTGACGAAGCCGATTGACTTCTAGGACACCCTTTTTTACACTCCACTCTAAGCTGTTGCGTATCTGTACTCTTACACCAAAAGGTTCTATGTCTATATTAAAGTTCATTAAGAATTTGCCCAAATATGTGCATAAATATATGTGGTTCAATAAACCGGTTGCCCGACATTGTCTGGGAATATCCATCAAATAGAATATTTAATATTAAATAGTTAACACACTGAGACATATTCAATTATAAATTGTGTGAATTAACTTGAAACCATCTTGCTTTTTATTTTGTTTACTTTCTGAGTTTTCCTTATCAGTTTTGTGACTAATCAAAGAATTTCGAATACTCGTTAGAAATGTGAGTAACAAGAGAAATTCAATGTGTGCAAACACACTTGCCAGTTAAATATATATACATATACCCAGTTTATATAAAGACTTTTTTGTGATTTATAATTGTTTTGTGAAATTATAGTAAGTCTTATAAATATAAAGTAAAAAACAACATATTTCACATATCTTATATATTCAAGACATATATAAATATAAATAAAAAATTTTATTATATTAAAATATATATTATATTTATATATTTAAAGATGAGCGAATTTTATTACTATATATATATTATTTTGTGATAGAAAACTTTTGCGGAGTTTTGTTTTTCATAAAAAGGTCCATAAAAGTTTATAAAAATATTAGGAAAATACTTTTGCTATGTATATTAATCTTTTCCGTTTTCCGAAATGTTTAATCATATATATATACCGATATTGGGATACACTATGAGACTATTAAAATTTTATTAAAATCTAAAAAAGGAAATAAGCACGTAGCTGGGTCCAGAGTATCGCCAAGTCGGGCACTTCCGCCTAGTTTTTTACAGCACTTCTTCGGGTCAGAAAACAACAATTGTAGCTTATGCGTTTGATGCTTTGACAAAATGATTTCATACCCGCTTACGATCCACCTTTGATATTTGGCTACAGATATGGCTGCTCTGCTCGCTGCTGACCACGATCACCTGGGTGACTTACAACAACTTTTACAATTCGCGCGTGGTGGGCATGCTGATCACTAAGATTGCGAATCGTTGGTTCATAAAGGGCGCCTACTTCAAGATTGGATCCGTGGCCATGAATCCACTGGCTGGCAAGATCATGTTTCGTGACTTTGTCTACATCACCTACGACTACACGATGCGTGTCCAGGATGGCTACTTTATATTCCGTTGGTGGCGCTCCTACGTACCCAAGGATGTTTCCGAGGGTAAGTGCAGTCCAGGATTAATCAAATCGAGTTCAATAAAAAATGTCTCCTCCCTTTTGCAGATCTTTCGCACTCGGACACGCGTCTGTCGGTGCAGCTGAATGGTTACGAGCTGCACATTTACAATCGCTCCGATCTGTACGATAAGCTGGAGAAGACCTTCGGCCTGGAGCCATCGCTGCTGATACCAACGGATGCCGTGAGCAACGAGGAGCGCAACAAGCTCAAGGAGCACAACATGAATCTGGAGAATGCCCGGCAGAGTAAGCGCGTGAACAGCGTCAAGAATTCGGAGGCCATGCAGGCGACCACTTGGCGGGATCTGATACCCGTCATCAAAATAGACATCAGCTCCGGCCGCTTTGTCTTTGGCAATCGCCTGACGCCAACGACATTGTCCATTTCGATGGAGGAGGCCCATTGCACGTACAGCACCAAGCCGGCTGTTTGTCGTCTCGATCATTTCATGCACTTTGTCAAGGCGAAGGTGGAGAACGCCAAGGTGCTCTTCTGTCCCAGTCCTAAGTATACCGGCCTTATCGATGAGCCGCCGCGTTATATGGGCGAGGGCTTTGTCGTGATGATGTCCAATCAAATGGATCTCTATTTCTACATGGATGAGCCGGGCGTGGTGCCCGAGGAGCCCGTCCAGATTGTGCTGGCCAATGGCGATGTGGTGGAGCCCTCGCCGCCCGTCTGGGGCATCAATGCGCACTGCCTGAAGGGCACCGACTTCAGCTATGGCCCCTGGGCGGATCGTCAGCGCGATCATCTCTATAGATACTTCTATCCATCCGACTGGAAGGAGGCCGAAGTCACGCCCACACCGCAGCCAGGCGAACTGCGCAGCTATCAATCGTTCGATGTGACCCTGTGCGTCCTGAACGAGGCGACCATTGATATACTCTTTTCCAAGGAGAAAGAAACGAATGCCATGCACATCACAGTGGGTCCCGCCTCGTATGTGGAGGTGACCATACCCTGGATAACGCTCGCCGATGGCTATACGTCCAAGATCCAGGGCCAGCTGTTCCACGTGGAGGCAACCACATCGCTGCAGTACCGCAGCCTGGCCGAGTTCGAGTCACTGGAGTACAAGGTGCGCATCCACTATCCGACCAAGTGGAATGCGCCGCAGGACTGGAACATCTCGCTGGCCGGTTGCAAGACGAGCGCTTTTGTTGTGTACAAGCACAAGTGCTTCTTCCAAGATCTCATCGAGGATTGGGCCAATAAGGCGCGTCCGGACATCCTTAGCTTTGTGCCGTACACGTGCAATTTCAATATACGTCTAAACGAATTTGAGATACTAATGCTGTGCAACGAGTATAACTGGATCGACTGCAGCAGCGCCAACCAGGAGAATAACCATTTGGGCTTCTGCGGCGACGTCTTTGAGATGAGCTTTGCACTGCCCTTTGACGATTTTCTGCCCAAGACTGTGACGCTCAAGTTCTGGATACACGGCGAAGGTCTCGACTTAAGCCTCTACGTGCCGGAGGTCTCCTCGGTGCGACCCATTGTGCTAGCCATAGACGAGAACGCAAGACTGTTGACCCGCGAGGGCAAGTTGATCCGGCGCCCGGAGCTCTATACGAAGAAGTGGCGCAAAATCTGTCAGCGCAGCGCCGGCTGGATCGATTGCTGGGCGGTGCCCATCCTGGCGCTATCCATACAGTATGTATATCATCCGGTGCCGCCGCTGGGACCCGATCCGCAGGCGGACATCACCACGCCCGAAAAGGAGGAGATCCTGCTCAGTCCCATGCGCATACCCAAGGTGCGCAAATCCCCAGTCACCGGCAGCTGCTGGCAGCAGGCCCATCACTCAGAGCTGCTACAGAATAAATTCGATCCGGGCACTTTAGCTGCGGATCATGTGACCGTCGAGCTGGAGATCGGCAGCTCCGTGCTGATGGCCTATGGCAATGTGTTGCGCAACTTTATTAGCCTTAAGGAGAACATCTTTGGCGAAGATCAGAGCTTCACGGACATGGAGCAGTCGAATGTTAGTTTGAAGCAGGAGGCTGGCGTGCCGACCAATCCCAAGGATCAGTTGCTGGCCAAGGAGAAGGAGCTGGCCAACAAATCAATATCGGAGGCAACGGCGCCCGAGGAGAAACGAAAACCGTTCGATCCGCGTCTCTATCGACCACTGGAGGTCATGGTATCGTGCATCGTGCACGACATCCAGGCGCACGTCATGAAGAACTGCAATCCCGATGATCCACCCTGTCCGGTGGTGCTAATCGAGCGCTTCGGCTTCGAGATGAACAAGCGCTACCACGAGACAACGCTTCAGGTGCTGGTCAGTCCAGCCTACCTGCTCACCTCGGACACGCTGCAGCGCCAGCAGCGCGAACAGCACATCCAGCAGGGCCACCTGCTGCTCTCCGCGGTGCAGGTGCGCGGCCACGCGATGTTCAGCAACGAGGGGTGCGCCCTGGACGAGGATACGTTGGAGTATTCCTGGCTGGTGGAGGTTCAGCTGGGCAAGCTGACCGGCAAGTTGACGCTGCCGCAGCTGGTGAATGTGGTCACCGGACTGGAGACGCTCGTTCTGCTCGCCATCGATCCGGAGAACTGCCTGAAGTCACCGAAAACGGTGCGCAACTGCCATCACGGTGTGCCCAGCAATCTGTGCCCGCACACCAAGGAGGAGAACAAATACAAGTGCCCCTCCTCCGAGGACATCAAATACAAGATGACGCGCGTCTCTGTGGACGCCGTCGATGTGTATCTGATCGAGAGCGGCACAGCGCTGCACGCTTGGATATCGCCGATACGGCTGGCCAATTGTAATCTGCACGGTCAGCGCGTCAAGTCGGGCATCTCGGGCCTGCTGCCCTCCATCCTGGTGCGGCTGTTCATGCTGCACGCGGGCAACGCGCCCAACAGCAGCTACAACACCAACACCACGGGCAGCAATCGATCTGGGAAGCTGCGACGCGCCGATCAGGACTCGCTCAAGTCGCAGGATGTGCCCGGCAGCACTCATTATGCCACCCACAAGCCCACAAGCAAGCGCAGCTCCAACTCCTTCTATCAACGGCGCGACTCGCGCGAAGATCCCGCACGCAGCAAACTGCGCGACAACTTTGCCGAGACGCACGCGTCCGCCAAGCGCACGCCCGAGGTGGCCGAGCTCTGCGAGAACTGGGTGGAGGTGGGCTGCACCTCGCTGGGCCCCATTCTGCTGGAGGGCGCCTCCGCGCTGCCCATTCCCGATCACGAGCTGCATCTCGTGCAGCACAAGTAAGCATCCATTTTGCAAATTTATTTGTTATTTATTTCTTACGACGTCTTTGAGTCTGTAAGAGTATATATTTATATTCCTGATCAGAATCAACAGTCGAGTTCGTCATTCCTGTCCGGCCATCTGTTTTCCTCAATTTAAAATCTGTCTCCATGAAACTTAACGTATTTTATTCGGTTGGATCGGAACAGTATATTATATCCATAATAGGCACAGTCAAAAAATTAATTATTTAATTGAAATTTGAAATTTAATTTGAGATTCTATATAATTTTATATTTTCTATATTTTTTTATATTTAATTCTTTCTTGTCTAATTTACATTCTTCTCAGTTTTCTGCGCGAACACGATGCCAAATTTAAGCGTCTGTGGTTCCTCTGGTCCAGCAATGGCAGCGCCCTCGGCTCGGGCGCGGAGAATTCGCGATGTGGTTGCATCGGTGGCTGCGCCTTCTTTGGCAGCAATCGCAATGGGCTAAAGTTCTTCAAGCCGACGGCGCAGGATGTGCACGACAACTACAACATTGCACGCTATTTGTAAGTAGTAGATATTTATTTAAAAGTTCCCCAACTTAACTCTTGTGTGTGTCGAACAGCATCATCAACAACAGCAAGGACTTTGGCTTCGGCGAGAGCATTTTGCATCAGGGCCAACTGGTCTTCCACACGCCTCCGTACAGCCTGCACTGTGTCTCGCTCTACGACTCCGCCGACTTCAATGGCAAGGGCAAGCTGTACAGACCCGCCGTGGAGCTGCGCAATGGCAGCCTCAAAAAGTCGGAGCTGTGCTCACTGCCCGACGGCGCAAAGTTCAAAATTGGCGGCGGTGCCGTCGATAAACCGGAGCTGAGCAGCAGCCGGAACAAGTCCCGGGAGAGCATTGGCTCGCCGAATACGCTGGAGCGGCGCAGCAAGCGGTATACGTGCACACGGCAAACTTCTGTGGAGGTGCCGTATGCGCGTCTGCTGGACAGTCCTTCCAAGAAGCTGCAGCTGCAGCACGAATCCCTGGAGGGCGGCAATGTCATCAGCAGCAGCCACCGACGTGGCTCGGACTCGCATCGGCTGCGCGTGTCGCCGCCCAAGACGAGCATCTCCGATTCAAGACTGACCGGCGAGGTGGCCCTCGACGATGAACACGAGGTAAATTTACATATATTATAAGAGTTTATACAAGGCAACTTCTAAATACCGCATGATCCTTCACAGATTCCCGACGAGATGTCGCACTCGGCGCCGCATTCGCATCCATTGGAATTTGAAATTGCGGACATTGTGCTGCACGCTGGGGATCAGCTGCCGCGCGAGGTGCAACGCACCATATCGCTGACCTCGGAGAATCCATCAGAGATGTTCTTCTCCGCCGAGGAGGACATCTCCAATGTGATGTCACAGCGCGGCTCGATGAAGCAGCGAAACAACAATGGCTCCATCATCTTGTCGGGCAGAAAACGTTTCTCCTCCGATTTGAGGTAGGCTTAACTAAATCCCAAAAATAAGTATAGCTAATCTCCTCTATCTCTTGCAGCATTGGCGCACAGAACGAGAATGGCAGCCACACGCTGCCCACCTATCGCAGCGATCTGGAGATCCATGCGGCCGAGAGCAATAAGACGCTGCCCAAGCGTCCACAGAGCACCACAGAACTGGTAAAAACAATCAAGCTAAAAATTATAAATAAATTTCCATATCTACATGTTAGGCCTTTACGTATATTATAAAATATATATTTACAATATAAACACATTGAAGATTTATCGCTTTTGAGGCCTAGTTTATGTTTCACTTTCACAAAATAAGAATTCAAAAACAGTTCAGTTATGAAAATCTTGCCTAGAACTTGTGAAGAACTCTCTCAGATCATGCATGTCTCTCTAAGTATATCTAAGAACTCTTTCTTATAACTATTATCTATGCTATATATATATATAAAAAAAACAACACCTAAATTCTATTCCTCTCCACAAACTCATCCACAACTGTATAAAAAAAAACTAATTAAAAATATAAAAATAAAAATAAAAAAAACTCATCCAGAACGAAGACGCGAGACGCATTCACGGTCTTGCCACACCTATAAGAAAATTAACAAATATATCATCACGACCCGAGTACCGACATTTTATTCACGATGTGAGTAGTTCTTAGCAACAGCAAATCAAACTACAAAACCAAAAAAAAAAAAAAGAACAATTAAAAATCTTAATTAAATCTTTAACTAACACGTAGCACAATTAAATATTTAAAATATTTGTGTTTTTTTTAATTCGAAAACCTTCATGTAATCATTTTGACGAGTAAAAAGAATAAAACAAAAATTATATATTTTTGATAGTAAAAAAAATTATATCATCAATATGAATGAATATTTGATTTATATTCTATATTCCAATTTTTGCAAGGGTAAACAAAATGTTGCTTGCATGTTTCAATTTTGCATGCAACTTGGAACTAGTCTAAGTTTAATGATTTCTAGTTTAGTTTTAAGTACAAACACTAATTACATACATATTTGCTGCACTTTTTTATCGGCAATGTTGTGCTTGCGCCACTTTGTCTGAATCAATTACGATTTCATTTGTAGATTACTTAATTTATTCTTTGAAGCTAGTTTTCTAAATCAGTAATTTTGCTCTGCATTTCACAGGCGGATTCGCGTGGCTCCTCGTCGGGCACGCCCTCGTTGTCCTCGAACTCGTTCATCTCGGCCATGTCGTCGCAGGAGGATGTGGCGCTGGTCAACTTGCATCAGCAGGTCAATCGACCGATCATCGATTCACCGCTCCTCATGGCCAGCTATTTGAATCATTTGTCGCAGGTCAAGTGCTTTAATTGGAATGGTTGCTCGTTTCCGCTCGGACCCGATGTCTTCTCCACGCCGCTCTTTCATGAGAACGAGGATGGTGGCCTCACCTACATAGGTAGCAAAATGCTGCCCCATTTCGACTTGTACTCGTGCTGGCGTGAGATTAAAGTGGTGCCACGCTACGAGAACAGCACCGGCAGCAACAGCTCGGCCACGTTTCTGGGTGGGCCCAAGTCGCATCCCTGGGATCCCAGTGTGCTGCTCAAGGAGGAAGAGTCCGACAAGACCACAAATGGTTTCGACGATGGCGAATTCATGAGTCTCCAATCTGAGGGCGGTGCGGCCTGCACATCGGTGGTCGCCAGGCTGAAGGGACAGCTGAATGTTTTCCTAACACCGCTCTTGCTGGAGGGTTTGCAAAGGTGAGTCCAATACTTGTCAGTAATTGTTAACCATGTTACCGGTTTCTGTTCCTTTTTATAGTTTCCAAAATATACTTTGATTTTACTTTTAAAAGGCATGTTTAATTTACAATGTAAAGGCAACAAAATCGAAATTCTTATAGATATAAAAACTGAATTGTTGGGAACTTACCAAACTGTAAAAAACAGGAGAGTAATTTGAATACCCTATTGATTGATTATTTATTGAAATTGTTTTAGATTTAATTTTATAGGGCACTTTAAATTTGAAGCAAAAAGTTAAGTTGAAAAATTTTTCAAGTTAGTTTTTTAAATTTCAATGCCCATTCCGCCTTTCAAAGGTTTTTCTGAACCAATTTATTCGCATTATAAAATATATGTATATAGATAAAATGCACACACACACATCGGTCAATTGAACAATTGGAATAACTATGAAAACTTAACTTCGTTTGATGCGCAAATGTGCGCGATTCGCCTGCCTAATGGCCATATTCAGATTGCTCTGGCCGCCCTGGTCACGTGGAAACGAGTCCATCAGCTTCTTCAGATAGCTTTCGTTGGCATTCTGGATCGAGTCTTTATTTGACTGTTACCATTAAATTTGATCTTTCACTTACCTCGGGTGCATCGTCTGTTTTTTTGCTGTTCCGCTTGAAGCGTTTGGACTGCAGCTGATTCTGGCTGGAGCCGCGTTCGTTGGAGAGCTGAAACGACTCAAAGTTGAGCATCTCGCTGTGCTCCTTGTCCGAGCGCAGCTGATGCTCGCCGGGCTCGTTCTCGCTGCTGATGATGCCGTTCTCGGTTTCGATCAGGTAGCGCAGCGGTTCGCGAGCATTTTTCGCAATGAAACTGCAAAATTTAACGGATAACGGGAACACGTGTTTTTGCATAGTGTGGTTTAGTGGTTTTTGGTGGTGCATGTGAGTTGTGAGATTTTTTCTGTGAACTCTTATGTGTATTTATGCGGCCAACCTGTCGCCATCATTGGCTGCCATATTGTCGACCAGTGGCTCCGCAGCCTCGAGCTCATCGACGCT
Source organism: Drosophila micromelanica (assembly GCA_004143825.1). NCBI lineage: Eukaryota > Metazoa > Arthropoda > Insecta > Diptera > Drosophilidae > Drosophila > Drosophila micromelanica. The sequence goes on along the minus strand of SCDY01000650.1, from coordinate 45,099 downwards.
TCTATCCTGGCCCACTGCCGGTGCCGCCTTCAGTTGCAGGGTCTCGCCCAAGACCGAACCGTCTGTCTCCTCGGCCTGCTTATAGTCAGCCGCCTTTTCCGGCTGCTGCTGGTCGTGTGCCACGCGCGCCATTAGATGACGCTCGTAGGGAGCTTCGAGCTCCGCTTGTTTGGGCTCTTCTTCATTTAGCTGCGGCTGGCCTTCGTTCTCGGCCACTTTGTCGTGGGACCAGGTGCTGCCCAGCTTTGGCATTTCATTGAAGTCGTTCAGATTTGCAACCTGATGCGATAACTGGCCGTAGTCCATGTTGAACGAGTCCGGCAGGTCAACGTCCTTGCCACCCCAATCGTCCAGTTGCTTGTGCACCTTTAAGGATTCATCGCGATGTGCCTGCGCAGCCAGCTGCTCGAGACTGTCCATGTTGGTGGGCTGCTGGTTCATTCCCATATCCGAGAAATCCTGTACTTTCGAACGCTGCTTGGATCGATGCAGGTTGCGCTGCAGACACATCGTGTCCTCCGGATCGCATTCCTCAAACGCGTTCGACTTTGCATTTGATTTGAAATCGACATCGTTGAACTTGCCAGTATCTAGATTTACGTCCAGGAAACCGTCCATAGATCTGCAAGATGTGGTCGATTTTCGGCTGGTTGTGCAGCGTCGTGTGGTGGGTCGCTTGCACTTGGGCCGCTCGGTGCACAGGTCCTTCTCCTTGTCAAGATCGTCCTCCTCATGGCAGCCATCATTGAGCGGTTGCTTGCCCGGACTCAAAGCGGCATCAAAGTCCTCGTCGGCTAACATGTCGTCATAGTGCTGTTTCTTGGCTGCCCTATGGTGTCCCCTGAGGCTTGCTTGCTTTGAAACGAGAAAGTTATAGGATTAACTGTACCTTGCCCATTTTCCCTTAACTACACACACCCTCCAAGTCGAATGGTCCATTGCCGGCATCGTCCAACAGTTTGTTCAGCGCATTCAGATCGTTCAGCGACAAACCGTTCAGTGTGGACTCCACCTCGGCATCGGTGAGCATATTGGTCAGGTCGGGATAATCGGCCGGATCAAGGCCCGTATTCTGTCCTTGCTTCAATTTTGCTTTCTGCGTATTTTGGCGTTTAACTTGACGTGATCTCGATGCGTTTTCTCTACCTACCATCGGATGTGCTGCCACGAAAGGCAGCAAGCACAAAAGCAGACTGAAATGCATTAGAAACATTTTTGGAAAATTACAGCACTTAAATTTGTATATTATATTAGTCTGATCGAACGACAATGTTTTAGTTTTGACTGCTTAGCTTGGATACACAGAAATTAAGTGAAGTTTAAAGTCAAAGCTGTTTCGAATTGAACAATTGTGTTTGCTCATCAAAAGGAATTCTGAGTGGGAGTTGAAAAGCAAAAGCAATTTCTCTTATTACTTATTCTCTCGTCTGTCTTTTTGTTTCTCGTCCTACATTGCTTCCCGCTGTGCTTTATGCTTATGGTTTATAGCTTCCCTTTTATTTAATAACATGCAGTTTTTATTAGTTTAGTTTCTTAGTTTGTTTCTTTCTTTCTTTCTCTTAGTTTCTCTCTCATTATAAAAATATTTATTTTCTTGTTTTCAGAATGGTTGAGGCAGCTGTGCCGACGATTCAATCGATGCACCTGCTCTCCGTGGTCAATTTTATACATGCCTCGTGCATAGCCAAGGTGAAGAACGACAATATACTCAAGCGGGATCAGAGCCTCAGCTACTGGTCGCAGGTGCACTCGAATTCCAAGCGCTCGACCACCGAGCGCCATTTGCAGGGGCCGGGCGATTCGTTTCTCAGCGACGTCTATGAGGAGAGCATATCGACCAAGACCCAAGGCCTGATTGTGCTGCCCAAGGTGAGCATCACCATGCTGCAATCGTCCATTGTGGAGGAGATCATATCCGTGGCGGCGCTGGACAACGTGCAGGTGAGAAACCACTAAAGACACATTCAAATTTGAATATCCGTTAATAAGCATTGTTCTCTCTTCACAGGATCTCAGCTGTGTCTCGTTGCTCACGTTCTACATGGAGGGCATCTCCACCAAGTTCCACTTGGGTAAAACCACGCGCGCCTCCATGCATAACGTCTACATTCAGCAGACGGTGCAGTCGGGCAGCAGCCACAAGAAAGGCGGCATTATGAAGGGAACTCGAGCGCTGCTCGCACATCTGTCCTCGCAGACGCGACCCGACAATGTGCAGGGCGAGCCCATACTCATCGAGACGTCGGAGAAACAGCTGGAGGAGCTGGTCATAACGCTGGACATTGGACGGGCCCATGCACAGCTGCGCCGCCTCAAGACGGAGGGCCAGTCGTGCGCACCGGAGACGCCCATCATTGTGACTGCCATACCGGAGCACAAGAGCAAGGTGCTCTTTGAGTGCCTCAAAATGCCCGAGAGTACGGGCATCGAGAGCATCGGCTATATCATGTTCGAGTGCGGTCTGGAGGGCGTAGGCGTCAAGATCGTGAAGCGTTCGCATTTTGAAAAGTCGGAAAATAGCAAAGAGGAGCTGGCCGAGATGACGGGCGATGCAGACGGCGTGACAGCCACTGGCGGCGGCTTCAATCTCAACGAGCTGGTGACGGGCGGTGAAACCGCTGCGACGACTGCAGATGCAAGTGGTGCCACTTCAAAGGCGGAGGCCGCATGGCGCTTGATCACCAAAAAGCCACCGACACCCAAAACGCCCAAGGAGAAATTCCAGCATACCCTGGACAATATCATTGTTAGCGATAGCACTGCAGCGGGTGCCGAGCACGGACGCAAGACAACGCCCCGTCAGCCAGCGGATGAGGATGTGGAAAAGGGCACCGGCGCAGGCCACACGAACCAAGCGGCGGGCGCTCAGAAGCAAAGCGGCACGAGCAATGCCGCCAAAGATGGGTACGATAAGGCGCTCGCGAATGTGAAAGGCTCCGATAAGACCTCCTCCTGTGTGATTGATCTCAAGTCTGTGTGGTTCAATTTTGCGGCGCCTCCGTGCGTGCCCATCACTCGCAAAATCGATTTGACGCGCCTCGACTGGAACCTGCTGAGCACCGCCTCGCCGGCGATTACTGCCTGGATGAATCCCAGCAATCGCCTGGCCATGAAAATTGTGTCGCTGCTAAAGGTGCTGCACACGCGACAAACGGCGGTCGCCGCCTGCCTCATGGCGGACGCCATGGAGAACGAGAAAATCCAGCGGAATCCAAAGATTAAGAAGGTGCGTAAATTGCAATTGAAATGCGATAAAAATAAATCTAATCTAATATTTCTTATATAGAGTCGCTACGCTAACAACTATACGCTGCTGTCCAAGACGCTGCAGGAGGATCCCAGCTGCCAGCTGTGTTACATCATGCAGAAACTGGTGCTGGACGAGGGCGTTCAACGCATTGAGCAGATCTTCAAGCATGGCGAGGTGCCGCATCTGAATACGCTGCGACAGGTGGGACACAGTGCGGAGAAAAGTTAGACAAACATATATGATTCAATTGCATCTTCTGAACAGGGCATCATTGTGCTGAGTCGACAGTGGAAGAATACCTTGTACAATCCGATATTGTTTGAGCATCAGTATAAGAATAAGTTGGCGCGACCGATAAATGTGACATTCTCGTTCCCACAGAACGAGGAGGAGTGCGAGGCGGATGAGTGTGAAGGTGATGTTGAAATTGGCGCCTATGCCGGCGTCGGCGAGAATCCGGAAGAGAGTGAGAATGCATTATTACTTGGGCAAACACAGCATCATCGAACTCACATTGGTATTCCTTTGATTAACGCTGCTCAGCTGCTGAACTGCAGTTAACTTCTTTTGTTACAACTAATATATATATATTTGTATAGATCTAGGCGACGTTCTTCTTTATGTTTATTTTCTATTCTTACGTTTTTTATGCACGTTTGTGTTGTTAACTTTTGCGTGTCTTCATAAGGAGGTGTCCTTTAAGTGCAAATTTTATATGATTTAAAGCACTTGACTGGCATTTCTTACTTAGCCCTAATTTCCTTACTTCTGCTTCTTCTTCTCAACTCTTGCAGCTATTTCTTCTTGACTTTACTATTTACTTTTTACATTGTACCAAATGCTTTAAGTGTTCATGACTTCATATTGTTTGATGCTTTGCGTTTGCATTATGTATTCAAATATTCAATGTTACTTTCCTTTCTGGCTATAAACTATCCAATCTTTTTTAGGCTTTTAATACTTTGTGCAGTATGCATCTATTGCTTATAATTGAATTGCAATTTTTTTTATACTTCCTTAAAAAAGCTGCAGTCGGACGTTACCGACTACGTTATACTCGTTCACGTTCTTAGTTTTTATTGTGCGGGGTGAAAATTTATAAAATTTTGAAGAAAACAAAAACTTTCAAAAATGAATAACGGTAAAGAGTAAATCAAAAAAATGTTTTTTCAAAAATGCATCGATTTTAAATGTAGAATTGATCCAAATGAAAAATCACGATCAGAATGCCATCAAACATGAAAATCGGTTCAGATTTGACAAAGTTGTGGGTGTTAAAAATATGAGGTTTATGGGTTCAAAATCTGAACATGTAAAAATTTTTCTAAATTTTGGCATGATTTTTAACAAAAAATTTGATCTCCTCAGAATCAGGTTATATGTTTTTTTTATACTATTTTTGACCAGAAAACTCGATTAAAACTCCAAACTCGCAATTTTAAATTTTGAAAAAAAAATTTTTTTTGAAAATGAGTAAGGGGGGAGTACATGATTTTTTTAAAAAAATCAAAAAAATGTTTTTTTTACAAATGCATTGATTTTAAATGTAGAATTGAGCCAAATGAAAAATCCGGACATGTCAAAATTTTTCTAAAATTTTTTTTGAAAAAAAAATTTTTTTTTGAAAATGAGTAAGGGGGGAATACATAATTTTTTTCAAAAAATCAAAAAACTTTTTTTTTTTTTAAAATGCATTAATTTTAAATGTAGAATTGAGCCAAATGAAAAATCCGGACCAGAATGCCATATAACATGAAAATCGGTTCAGATTTGACAAAGTTGTGTGTGTTTAAAATATGAGGTCTATGGGTTCAAAATCTTTACATGTCAAAATTTTTCTCATTTTTGGCATGATTTTTAACAAAAAATTTTGATCTTCTCAGAATCAGGTTAAATGTTATCTTTTATACTATTTTTGGCCAGAAAAATCGATTAAAAATCCAAACTTGCAATTTTAAATTTTGAAAAAAAAATTTTTTTGAAATGAGTATGGATAACATGATTTTTTTTTTCAAAAAATCGACATTTTTGTTTTTGAAGAAATTTTAATCCCTATCGGAAAAATTTAATAAAAAATTTTTTTTTAACTTTAGATAAAAAGCGCACATTTTTTATATGTCTGCATTTAAATTCATGTTTTTATAGTATAAATGTAAAATTCCTGGAAGTGTCCATGTATAAATGTAAAATGCAATCTAAATATTTCGCATACTGCACTTGACTAAATTCAGTTGTTGTCTCTAACTCCACTTGAGTGCAAAATTTTCTCAATTGTTTAGTTTCAATTTAATTGTGCAATTACTTAAACTTGTACTTTTTTGATATCTAGACAATACACAATACGGTGGCATGTCCTATGCCCATGAGACTCCACACCATGGACCTGCATCCCAGCGATCCACTTCGACATCGCCCAATATACACCACACGCGTCGTGGGTAAGTTTTAAACAACCTATTTTTGTATTTTTTTATATCAATTGCCTTGTGCTGTTGCATGTGTCGTTAATTAATGCTTTTACCTGTGTATGTGTTTTTCTTTTCATACCCACCCGCTCTTAAAAACTATCCATTACATCTATATGATTATGATTCAGTCTGAGCAAAGTGCACAGCAAAGCCTCGAATTATTCACATGGCAATTCGTCTCGTTCCAGCATACAAATGTTGCCCATTATCTCGGGTCTGGTGGAGAAGCAAGCGCCCGAGTTCGGTGAGTTCGAAATTTAAATGTGCCTTGAAATAAATATATATCATCCATTTATCCTCTGTCAGAGTATGGCGCCTTGCAGGAGGGCTCGCTGAGCTCGACGAACTCGGTGAACAAATTTTGGTTGGGCGCTGAAAATCACAAGGAGGACTTGTACTTCTGGATGGCCAAGCAGCAGGATAACAATAAGAAGAAGGAGCATGGCGCCGAAAAGGAGCACGCTCGTCCCGCTCCGCCCAAGCTGCCTGGCCAAACGCACACGCGCAGCACCATCATGCAGGACTCGATTAAGCTGCTGGATGCACATTTGATCTTCGAGCCGCTGCTTACCTGTTTGGGCGTAATGCCCCAGCAAATGATTAACAAATTCTCGAATGCGGACATCTCATCGTTGGAGAACTTTGGCACAAATCTCTCCCTGATCGGCACCTTTGATTCCATCCGCGTTGACATCGTGGTCAGCGAGGCGGGCGACAAGAAGAACAGCACCAACACAAAGCCAACTAAGCTTAATAAGAAAGCCAATGGCGGTCGCGCCTCCATAATGATGGACACGCCACTGTTTCTGTGCGAGCGCGTCGGCGTCGAGCTGGAGGTGCTCAAGATGTCCGACGGCATGGTGGATCAGGCGCGCCAGAATGTCATCTACATGTCGCGGCGCCAGCTCAAGAAGCACACGAGCACTGTGATCAACTTCAGCCTCAATGTGCGCTTCATCTCACAGCAGGTGAACATGCCGCTGCTGCGACTGCTCCATCAGATCTGCAATATGTATCAGAACGTGAAGGATGCGCAGAACGAGTTCCACGAGCATCCCGAGCTGAGCAAGAAATGCCAGACCAAGGATGAGTGTAGTTTGGGTGAGTTAGTTTTTTTTTTGTAAATAATTTTCCAAAACAAAAATATATTATCAAGAAAATAACACCTGTTTTCTATTGGTTAATATACATTCTTTCTTCCTGCACAGCCTCGGAGCCAACGGATCTGCTGGCCTACGCTTCCGTTGCGGAACGCTTTGCGGATGAGCGCTATGACAAGTTCAATGAGACCATGCCCACAATGCCGGCGATGCGTGGGCGTGGCAGTGGGCTGGCGCCGATTATCCAACTGACGCCATCGCCGAACGCCAAAAATCGGCCGCAGAGCTTCGCGCAAAAGCTGCGCTCCACGGGCAAATCGGTCAAGGGCAAACTGGGCTACACCAATCTGAACGAGTCGAGTTCGTCGCCGCTGCGCGACAGTCCGACAATGTCGCTGAACGATCAGCACATCTTGAAACTGGCCACGGAGTCAAAGGCGTCGCTGAACGGCGGCTGTGCGACCAGCGTTAGCGGGGATTACAACAACACGCTGACCAAGTCCGGCTTGGCAACGCTGTCGCTGCCGCCGCTGCTGGAGACGCCCAATTGCTGGAAGACCATCTATCATCTCCTGGAGCTGTACGGTACCATGCCGGAGACCAAGACCGTGGTACAGCGCAGCTCACTGAACGAGCACAAGAAGCCGCCGACGAGCTTTGGCAACAACAACGATGATGACGATTTGACCAGCGCACCGACACCGCTGCCGCAGCACCGCGAGATGCAGCTGCTCGACGGAGTGCCGCAGGAGCGCACCCGTCTAATTGTCTTTGGCGTGGCCAAGATACACAAGACCCGACTGCTGGCCACGCTGTCCGGGTTGAAGCTCGAGTCGGAGATCACCACGCTGAACAGCACGGCCACCTGGCGCAAGAAGGCGCGACCCGTCTCCCTGGAGTGCTCGCTCACCGGCCAGGTGGGACGCGCCATGATTGTCCTGCTCGAGGGAGTGGCGCCCAGTCAACAGTGAGTAGAGTACACAATGTAATCCAAAGGAATTCACTAACTAGTTTGTAATCTTTCGCAGAACCGTTGTCAAGGTGACTGTGGGCAAGAGCCAGACGCTCTACTCGAGCCTCTCGAAGCGCGGCAAGGACAAGAACAGCGGCTTGCTCTCCATTGGGCCCGTCAACATCGACATACCACAGCATCCGGTGGCGCTGCACGGCATGGTGACGCGCAGCTCCAAGCAGCTGTCGTCCACGCTTCAAGAGCTGCGCGTCAAACGCAACTCGGGCCGTTCCACGCTGCGCTCGCACACCGCCGAGGAGCCGGAGTCGCCGTTCCATGCGCGCAACTCAGGCGGCGCAGCCAGCGGCATCGGCACCGCCAGTGAGATGCGTGAACGCACCGTTTCCGGCGGGGCACAGCCACAGCCACAGCTGGCGGCGCGACGAGCAGCACGTCTCGCCCAGTCCAAGCCGGCGACAACGCATCAGAATGGCCTGCTCCAACCCCTGGTCATGCAGTTCAATGTGCTGCTGCAGAGCCTGTCGATCAATGCGGCGCTGTTGCCCTCGCTGCAGGCGCAGTACCGCATGAACCACGTCAGCTCCATGGGCGTCACGGGACAGCGCGCCAAGTTCGTCATCGATCTGCCCACGCACACGCTGAGCTTCAATACCAAAATACAGGTGGGTGAAAGGAGTAGTAAATGGATAATCCCCCAAATAAGTTGATGCTCAAGTGATCTCATAAGCTCTCACACCTCAAATCTGAATTTTAAATATCGGGCATACACGCCACTTTTAAAAAGGGGACATATAATAAAATTTAACGATCGGGTCCTTCATTTAACGACCATTTGTTAATTCCAGAACGAAATGAATCTGCCGTCGGAGGCGTGCATTGGCCTGCCGCCCGTGCATGTGCTTGCGGAATATATACCGGACAATCGGCAGGAGCACACGGAGACCGTTGAGGGAATTGTCCTTCGCCAGGGTGGCTATGTGAACGCCAGCGCCGAAATTGGCGAATTCGAGCGCTGTCTGACCACCGATCTGCTCAACCATTTGGTCTTTGTGCAGAAGGTGTTCATGCGCGAGATCAACGAGGTGCTGCAAAAGGTTTACGGCGGCGAGAAGCCGGTGCCACTGTGGACCGAGGATAGCGGCGACAGCGCCAGCGTCCAGGAGTCCACGCTGAAGCGCATACTCTTCTCCATCAACATATCGATGAAGCGCATACAGCTGACGGCCACCACGCCGTGCTCCTCGGCGGTGCGCTTTGAGACGGGCACACTGGAGCTGCAGCTGTCAAATCGCGTCAAGAATTTGGGTGACCTGAGCAATCGTAAGCTGTTCTTTAAGGCGCACATCGATTTCAATCTGTCGCTGGGCCAGATCATCAGGAACGTGATATTCGACGAGGCGGAACCGGAGTTCCAGCAATATGCCTTTTTCCATACGACCATCGGTCTGCGTAACGCCTTCCAGGATGAGCTGCCCAACGAGGACAAGGAGCTCATATTGCTGACGCTGAAGCGTCCCCTGGTCTACGTACAGCCGATAGCCGTGGACAAGGCCATATTGGTCTGGCTGAACTACAAAAATGCCTACGAGTATTGGGCCGAGAAGCGTGCCAATCTCTGCTACGAGCAGACGCCACATCACACCACCCAACAGGTGTTCGATCGCGTCGCCTTCGGCCAGATAGCCAGCTCGAATCTGTCCACATTGTTCCTGCAGCTAACCGTTGAGGATATGGGCATCTGTTTGCCCCTCAAACAGGTTAATCCAGTGGTGAGTAGGAAGCTAACTAAAGTTTCTACCAGAATTCCTAATCTATTACTTCTGTTCCGCAGTCATATGGGTCGCGTTCATATCAGGACTTTGATGCCAAGGGCGCTGTGGTGATCACGCTGGAGAACACCATCATCTCGGCCTGCAATTCGGGTTCGTTGGTGTCGAAGGGCAAGTTTCAGGGTTTGTGCCTTCGTTTTGCCGATGACTTTGAGACCAATCTGGACGACTGGAAGCCCAGCTGTGTGGAGCCCATCATGAACGTGTGCGTCGTCTCCGAGGGAACCTTTGAGGTCTGCTCCCGCACAACGGCGGCCAAGAAGGGCGAGAACGCCAAATGGCTGCTGAATGTTAAATGGCAAATGGAGGGCGTCGACATCCATCTGGATGTGAACATTGGCAAGCAGCTCTCCTCGCTGGGCCACACGCTAACCATGCTCACTGGCTTCGAGGAGGACGAAACGCAAATGGAGTCGCCCGACAGCGATGAGGGCGATCAAAGCAGCCGGGACACGTATGTGCGCCGTCGTGGCGAATTCGACAATCTGCCGGCGTTCGTGTTCGATCCCACCATCGATTCGAAGGAGCGCTCGTTCATGATGGAGAAGGAGATGGCCGAGCAGCTGAAGATCATCAACGATCTGCGCACCCTGGGTGCCTCCCATAACACGGTTGCGCACGAGGAGCGCCGCCTGCAGGAGCTCCAGGCCATTTGCTACAAGTACTTCCGACGCGACATGATCCAAAAGTGGAAGCGACCCTCGCTGCGCCGCTCCCTGAAGAACTACAGTCGCTCCCATTCGTATGGCGCGCCGGGCGCGAACAGTGCAGCGCGGGAGCTGCCGCTGGACAATGGCAGTCATAGCTATGCGGGCAGGCGGCTGGACACCATCGCCTCCAACGACGAGATCTCCAGTCTGCGCAGCACGCCCGCCTCGTGTCACTCGCGCAGTGCGTCTTTAAAGACGGGCGTCGGTCGGGTCACCTTCACGGACGCCATGCGGCAGACATCGCTGCCGAATGCGGACACCGACACAGAGACGCCGGACAACGAGCCGGACTGGCGCAGCGGCTTGCATGGCGAATGCACGCCCAGCGAAATGGACGTGGACGGCACCTCCGTTGAGATGAGGCGCAAGCACGCCCATGCCCATGCCCAGAAACAGCAGACGGAGCCGAACATTGACTTCGAACTGGACGTCAAGGTGTTGGTCAACTCCGGCAAGTGTGTGCTGCACACCAAGGAGAATCACACAGGCGAGGATCGCGCCGGCTACGGTGCAGCCGGAACCGGTGCCGGTGCCGCCGCTTCCAGCGTCAAGTCGCACAAACGGGAGCGCAGCATCGGGAACGATTGGGGCAGTCCGACGCCGTCGCGCCGCCAGCGGGACAAGAGCAAGCTGCGCTTCAATGCCAGTGGCCACAACAATGCGCTGCTCGCGGATCTCACCATCTTCCACATACCCGGACTGGACGTCAAGCTGCACTATCAATCCCGCACGCTCGCCGACAGCTCGGACGTGCCGACGGCGACGCCAGTTACGCATATGCGTCGCGTGGGCAACAAACGGGCCACGCTCAGCGCCTGGATGACCCTCCAGAGCATACCCGAGGAGACAATCATATCGCCGCACATCCTGGAGTTTCTCGAGCAAACCCTCGAGCCGATACCAGCCAGGCAGGCGAACAGCGTGCCGGCGACGCCCTCACACACGACCGCCGTCAATCTGGACATACTGCCGGCCAACTATGCGACCTACGCCTCTTTTCCCGTGGACGTCATCGTCTACTTTCACATGCAGCCATCCACGTTTCGGTTCAGCTGCCTGCCCGTCTCGCGTGTGGAGTGCATGCTGCAGTTGCCCAGCCTGGACATTGTCTTCAGCTCCAAGCGCAGCAGCGATGAGGAGCAGCAGCAGCAGCAGCAGCAACAACAACAACAATCTCAATCTCAGGCTCACTCATCCCAGACCCATGCGGATCAGCAGCTGCCGACGGGCGGGCTGAGCGTTACAGGCTGCCTGGCCGATTTCAATGTGTACATCTTCCATCCGTACGGCGGCAAGAAGACCTCCAAGGAGACACAGTTCTCGCCGCTGAGCGACAGCGAGCGCAAAGACTCGCTCAGCATCAATGTGGAGTTTGTCAAATTTCACATCACCCGCTGCCGGAAGGTCTACATCGAACCACTGCCCAGCTTGAAGCGCGCCCTGGATCAGTCCCGGGCCGTGATACGCTTCTCCACAATTGTGGACATTGGCAGCGCCAGTTTCAAGTACGATATGCGTCGCCTCACCGAGATTCTGGCCTTTCCCAAGGCCTGGTACCGTCGTCGGATCGTGCGGCGTCTATTCCTCGGCGATCTGAGCGTCCACCAACAACAACAACAACAACAACAGCAGCAGCAGGCGGGCGCTGAGACGCCCACGGGCGGTACTCCGGCCACGCCCACGCCCAGCGAGGGTCGCAGCAAGGAGAAGCTGCGTCTCGACTTCGATGGACAGCAGCAGCCCGTCCAGCAACTAGGCCACTTTGGAGCCGTGCGCAAGCTGAAGGCCCTCGGCAAATCCTCCAGCGCCGAATCCTCGGGCACGCCGCCCTCGGAAAAGAATCAGATCACCGCCTGGGAAACGTTGGTCATATTCGCGGTCAACTTCACCAAGCTCAACGTCCAAATGAACATTGGCAACGTGTGCGGCAATGTCGTCTGGCTGACCAAGGACTTCCGCTCCGACGGTCGCCTGTCCATTGGCAGCACCGGCTACAAGAACATGTACGCGGGCATCTACTTGGGCGGCTCGGCGCTGGATGCCAAGGGCGGCATTGTCGGCGGCAGCTTTGAGGTGAACAAAATCAACAAACGCTTCCACATCAAGGAGGAGTCCGGCATGGAGCCCTACCATACGCTGAGCCTGAGCTTCATGGCGCTGGAGCTGCGACTGGACTACATGGGCACCTCGGTGCTGATGACGCGCATCAGCACCTTTGCGGCGGCCATGAAGGACGAGTGGTGCACGGCCGCCCAGGCGGCTGCCTCTGGCAAGGATCAGGCGCGTGCGCTGATCTTTATACACGGCGATCTCAGCTGGGATCAGTTGCAGATCATGATATCCAAGTCCACGACAGCGGATCTGATGAAGATGTACTTCAAGCTGGAGGAGTTCTTTACGCAGCAATTCAAGTCTTCCAAGCGCGTCTTCTCCAGCCTGGAGCCGCGTCTGCAGGATCGCACGGCCAGCATCAAGCGTCGCCAGCAGCTAAAGAAAAAGAATCCCAATGGTGAACTGCCGTCCGCGGCGACCAATGCCGCCGCAGGATCCACCAATTTGTGTGGCGTGGACAACACCGATGCCCGCCACCATCGCCACTGGCAGAAGCCGCTGGCGCAAGCCATTGGCCTGGTGGTGCCGTCGCTGGTGACGCGCCTGCCGCGACATGGCAACGTGCTCGGCGGCACCGTGGAGCTGCGTGGTCAGAACATCTCGCTGGCCTGCTTCCACGGCATCAACTTCAAGTCCAAGGCCTGGGCACTGTTCAGCCTCAAGTCGCCGTCGATTAACTTTGCGACCGAGGCGCGCCAGATCGAGGACAGCAGCGAGGTGCTCGTCACACAGAAGCTCACCTCCTGCCTGGGCCAGAGCACCGAGGTGCAGCAGCAGCAGAACCACTCGATGGCCATCGTTAGCCGCATCACTCGCAACATCATCTTCCCGCCACAGTTCAAGACCCTCAACGAGTGGTTCCACTACGCGTTCGCCAACAGCGAAATCGACGGTGAGTTTGCGTCAATTCCGGCTTGGTTATCAATTATTATCAATTTACACTGCTTGAACTGAAGGAAGTGAATTAAATTTGGAATATATACTCGTTTATACCCGGTTCGGATAAAGCATTAGGAGTTTTTTTTACTGCTATCGAATTTTTTAAAGCTTTTCTTACTTTTCTCTCCCACTCATAGCTGTGGATCGCTTTCCCATGTTGGAGTGCGAGCGTGAGATAGCCTCCAATTCAATTGAGCGCACACGCGCCTCGGGCAGCAGCAGCGCGGCCAAATCCCAAGAGCACAATCACAATCGCGAGGTGATATTTGCGCTGCCCAGCCTGCAGCTGCACTTTAGAACGGAGCACAAGCAGGGCCCAACCACGCCGGAGCCAAGTGGTAAGTAAACCAGCCCAAATTTCACTCGAAAAATATTTATGCTCATTGTTTTTCCTATTACCACCCTTAGAAACCAAACCGGAAGTTCTGTGCAGCTTCATAACGGAGTTCGACGATCATATATTTGTCACGGTTGATGCGGATGCCTTCTTCTTTTTGCATGATCTAATTACGTCCTATGTCACCGAAAAGGAGAAAGTGGTGCGTATAGTTAGATTGATAATACTGCAATTTGTATCTTTATTAATGCGCCATTTATTTTGCAGCTTGGCGCTCAGTCGGCGCGCGCAGCCTCACCAAATCTGTCGCAAAAGGCCAATCTGAAGCCGTACCTGACGGATGAGATACTCAAGGAAAAGAAGAACGGCTCCAATACGAATTTGACGGTGCAGAACCAGCAGTTGAGCGGTAGCAAGAGCAGCTTGGAGCCACTGCATGGCAGTCATACGAATTTGGCGAACACGACGAACACAGCAACAAACGCTTCCACAACGGCGAACAATACAACAGCAACAACAACGACAGCGACAACGACATCTACGACATCGGCAACAACGCCATCAACGACAACAGCAGCGTCCACAAGCGATGGGAAAGAGGCCAAGCCCGGCTCAGAAGAACATTCACAGTTGCCCAGTTTTGACATTGAATCATTTGTGCGCGATTGGCGACACTTTGATTGCCAGACTTGGCATCTGGAGCCGACGGTGCGTCTGCTGTCCTGGGCCGGCAAGTCCATCGAGCCATATGGAGTCGATTATATACTCAACAAGCTGGGCTTTAGCCACGCCCGCACCACCATACCCAAGTGGCTGCAGCGCGGTTTCATGGATCCGTTGGACAAGGTCGAGGCGCTGATGATGCTGCAGCTGCTGCTGATGGTGCGCGAGAATAAGTCGGATGCAGGCCATGCCAAGCAGCAGAATCATCGACCAGCTCCCAATTAGCCATGGCCCAGTTAACTAACGGCGAAAAAAAAATTCCATGACAAAATTGTGACAGTTTTGTATGTCTATTAATTAGCTTTAATCAGCAATCAGCATTGTATAGCGATCTTTTAGACCATGTAATCGTTGTAATATCTGTAATTTGTGTGATTTGTGTAATTTGTATATCGATTTCTTGTGTTGGGTCGAGAACATTTCCTATGTTTTGCATAAGAAACTGTTTAACTTCGAACTAAGATACTCGTAATATTATTATTATAGTCTAATTATTATTAATTAATCAGCCAATTTGGGCAGCTTTGTTATTATATTGTAAATTGTTTGCTCGAGCTTTCTCTTTTTAAATATTGTTTCGATTTAGGTGTAAAGTCAAGTGCTTCGCGTAATTTTGCTCAATTTTAGCGCTTTGTAATTATCGTATTGTTTATAAAGTGATTGTGCGACCATGAGCAGAGCCAATGTTAAAACTATAAGTAGATCTAACTGATATATACACATACTATACTATATATGATACAAAAACTGTGTAAGTTTCTAAATAGGTAATAAAGTGAACTTTTCAAAAAGGAATACTTACCCTAACATACTACAAATTGAAATTTGTTTACTATTCTATGATCTTTCTCATCAACGATATAAATTTTCAGAACTTTTTTAGTTAAATTTTTTCGATGCTTATAATTTTTAGAACTCTGTCAAAACTTATCCGTTTTTGACGTCCATTTTGGTGATGGTGTGTTTTCCATATTGATTCTGCATTTTCAATTAAATTTGTATTTAGAAATAAAATTTGTAAAATATTTTTGCAAAAAAATTACTTAACTTATTTTGAAAATTTAGATTTTAGTTGATTGCGGGTAGCAAATATAGTACAAAATGCAACTTTAAAAGTGATTTCAAATGGGTCGCTTTGTCTGTCATAAACCAAATTCGACCAAAATTTAGATATGTAAAGCTCAGGAATCCGTAGTTTATGAAGTTCCATAACTTTATTAAAACTGAACCGGTTTTCATGATGTTTACCATTTTGATCATAATATGAATTCTAGATTGATTCTGTGTTGATAGTTGATTCATTTTTGATAATCCATTTTTAATTCTAAGTAACTTTTAGGCGCTTGAATAGCAGATGGCTTGGCAGAAAATACTCTGTGAATTTTCAGCTCGACTTTGCATTCCGCGATTCAGTTTCCTTCGGCTGGGTGGCTGCCCCGCCCACATCTGCTTGGCTTGCTTGAGTAAACTTTGCATCCGCTGCGAGTATCCGTTTTTGTTTTCGTTTTGTGACGCTGCTTGAGCAAGGCAAATGTTGTTTTTTTTTCGTTTTTGTTTTATCCTTTCAACAGTATTTTTTTTTTTTTTGCTTGTCACAGTTCTTCATTTTGTGCGCCTGTGTCTTTGTAAACATTTCATTTTTATCAAGGTTGCGTTTTTAATTATTTTTCCTTTCTCTTGTTCATTCCGCTTTTTGTGCTGCTTCTTGTTCGGCTTGTTTCTTTTCGCATTTTTTGCTTTCCATACTATTAGGTTCGGCCTGTTTCTACATCATTTTGTGCAGCACATCTCGGCCAACTGAAGGAAAAAAGTCATGGGAATTTCTAAGAGCGCACCAATTTGATGAGCTTTTCACGCACTGTAGGCGCGGCCTGAAAACCGAACTGGTTGCAGTGTGAGGGGTTACAGCGCGAGAGATGTGGGGGGAAGGGTTTCGTGGTGGGGTTCCACCCTCGGGCAGGGTCGCGCTCTCACACAAAAGGCCATGAATGCGAGTGGTTTACTTTGGAGATTAGTTTATCTAAAGTTAATGAGGGTTAAAACTAATAGGCGAATGGCTTAATTTTTAATTATGAGACTTGGTTTCTCGTTGTGGTGTGCTCTTCAGTCCTTTTCAGTTCTTCTGTTTTGTTTTCCTTACATTTTTTTTTGTTTTTGTATGTGTGTGTTTTCTTTGCTTCTTCATGTTTAATTTTTGTCATTTTGGCACAGAGCCACAGGCCATATTCGGGCTTATGAAATGACATTCTAAAAGCAACCAAATGAAGAGATTGGCTTTTTTAAGTTTTCCAGTTAAAAAGGGATACAGCGTAACATAAAATTAGGCCACAGTTAAGCTACATTACAAATTTATATTATATTTAAAAAAAAAAGTTTTGAACGTTGATACGTTTGTGTACTTTATTCTCTTATAATATATTTTTTCATATAAAAAAAATGCTTTTATAAATTTATCAGTAAAATTAACAAGCTACAAAGTAAGTAGCTATCACAGCTACCCCAAGTATTAAATAAAATAATATTTAACTATATAAAAATAATATTTCTGTTTAAATTAAGTATACACAAGCTGGCAATATCTCTCAAAAAATAAACTAAGCTTTTTGTCATTGTTTTATTCCACTGTATACGACTAGTTTTTTTTTACTTTATCAAAGCAATATAGCTCATATTCAACCACTTAAAATATGTATTTATATATCATATTAAGTATACGCAACGTTAAACATCAACTACTGGTCATTTGCTATTGATTTTGACACAGCGCGAGTCACTTCATTGAACATTTGATGCCACTTGCTGACATTTTGTAAAACAATATACTCGCACAGACTTTTATTAGTTTTTATGGTGAATTGGCTGTTAGCAAATTTAACGAGAATTTCTCAAATTTCCAATGAGGGCATAAATTGTGAACGCCCGTTGTCTAGCAACATGTTGGCCATTATTCAATTAAATGTTTGTTTTGCCAATAAAACACAAAACAAAAAAAACGCAACTTCAAAATTTGTGGAATTTATTGAGACACAGTTTAACACTTGGCAAATTTTTGATTTTCTTTGTGGGATGCGAGCTCAGAGCTAGAGTTTCAGCGAAATATGTGCCCGGGGAACCTGTCATAACAATTGCGAATCCACATACGTACATAAATTGCAAAAGGCGTCATTAGAAACTGCTGCTGGATTTTGGGCCATATTTATGCGGCCGTGGGCCGTAAGGCAATCAGATACATCCTGCGCCAGGCAGACATTGGTAAATTTATGCAGCCAGCCCTCGAGACGGGCGCTAAATTATTTTTTAATTTCCTTGGGTTGAAAGCCTAAGAAAACTTTCGTTTTTTTTATTTATTTCTTTTTTCTTTGCTTTTGGTCGAAAACAAGAGGCAACATAATAATCAAGTCAATAAAAAAGCCATAAAAAACAAAAATATATAGCAAAAGGCCAAGGCGCTTGGCATGTCCAAGTCTATTTGTCTATCTGCCTGCCGGTGTGTGGATGTGGTTGTGTGTGTGTGTAGCTATTGTGGCCTGTTTCTAGCTAAAACCCACACACAAGGACATGCCATAGACAAATATCAGACAAGACAAGACAAGGGCAATACGCAGAACTTGTAGAACGATAAAGCAGGCAATAAAAACCACTGAGCATAATAAAAATTACATTTTATTTTATTTCTGTGTGTTGTGGTTGTTGTTGTTGTTGTTGGTGTTGTTTTTGCTGTTGCTGTGAAAACACAACATTTTTAAATACATAGTCAAAGGCACGCACATCAACAGGCTACTGACTCCCTTTGGCAGGCGTCGCCTTCGTTCACAAATTACGCCAAGATATTTTTGTCCTTAGATTGCGTGGGCAGCAACGAAAACAGCAACAACAACAAGGATGAGACATTGATGCCGCATACTTTGAATAATGTGACCCCCGGCTCTGTTTGTGGCCAGTCGACCGGCCAAAATAATGTCTCCCCCGTGTGCCTGGCCAAGTGACCAAGTACTACGATTACAATTTGTGGACATTTAACTGTTTCTAATAATTATGTAAATGTGTGTCACTTGATGTCGCCGCCCCTCCCCGGCCGGCTCAATTATATAATCAAGTGGACCCGACCATAAAAAGCACTCAACAACTGGGACATTATCAAATTTAATGATGCGCTCTTCTTCCATTCACAACTGGGAATTGTCTTGACTTGAGTGGTTTTTTTTTTTAACTGAATAAAAATTGGCAATTAATTCAATTTCACGAATGTATTTTATATAATTAGATTGACATGCCATAAAATTAAATCGTACGGCAAATGCATTTTATTTTATTAATTTTAACAAACAATTTATTATTCATTGCTTCTTTGAGAGAGATTGTTCTTATTACACATTAAAGTCTTAGAGCTGTGCCATATAATCTAGAAAATAATTGTACACTTTGCCCCAAAGCGGATGTCGCTCGACCATGCAAATTAAGTGAAAAATTACAAAGCACAAAAAATAATTACACACTTTGTATGCACTTTACAGTGTGTTAGTTCGTGTGTGTGTGTGTGTGTGTGTGTGTTGGTGTGCGGAGGTCACACAATGCCATTTCTGCTTGCATAATTATAAAATTACTTGCCACCAAGTGGCAAACAACGCGCACTTCCTTAGCTCGTTCTTTTAAGATTCGCACTCCAGTTATAAAGAACGTGAATATATATATATATATATGTATATCAAGAGTACATATAAAGTTTCGTTAAAAATCTGTGAAAGTTTTTTAGTAAAGGAGATCAAACCTTCTTTAAATATTAATTAAGTTCAACCAAAAAAACTATCCACATAAACTTTTCCTTCTAAACTACTAAAGAGTAGAGAATATATATGAAAATGTAGTTAACTATATATACTCGATCTTAATTGTGATTTATTTATTATTGTAAAACCAATCCTATACGAATTTTTTTGGCTTTGTCTTTGGTCTCCTTCAGAAACTAGCAGCTTTCGTAATTAGATATAAATTTAAATTGTATCTACAGGCCAGTTGTTGGCTCGCATGATTATGGCTCAAATGTTTATGCTTTCCTGTGACTAAGGTGTCGTTACGTGTGAAGTTCATTAACAGTCGTCAGGCGATCACCTGCATTGCATCATTTTTCAATGGGCCGTCCCGCTGTGTGACAGATGGGGGGAGGTAGAGGGAGGGCCGGGGATTGCCATTATGGGCTGCCACTTGCTGTACAACAACCATAGCAAATGCCGGCGGCTGGATTTCTTATTCGACTGCAGCGAGCCATAAAATTATTATGCAAATACGGCCCAGTTAAGGGGGGAAGGGGCCAGGGAAGGAGTGTGCACATTAGACGCACAAGCCGTTAATATGCAAATGCAGGGGGACCCATTCATAAAAAAAAGGCAGCAGCAGTTTTCTTTTTCTTTACCACTTAAAGCCTGGCGACGGGGTGCTAGCCATTCATCTGGGGAGCTTAGTCGAGACAGAGACTGGGCAACGGAAAAGAAAACACAACGAAGTTCGCCATTGGACGGTGCTACGAGCATGTGCATAGCTTGTAAGACTAATGAGCAGTCCGAAGTGGCAACGGATTAGGAGGGTTACACTAAGATCTTCCATTGTGCGGCACAAGAGTAAAACAAAGAGGGGAGCTCTATGTAGCGATTTATCTGCAACTAAAATGTAGTACAGGGGCGAGTCTTAATTGATTTATTTTAAACTTCATTCTAGTTGAGCTGGGAAAATATGTTCAAGTTTTTATAAATCTTAAAATATTCCTTACTTGGCCAATGCAAAGAAATCTAAACTCTTTCTACAAACTGCAGTAAATTCTACATACAGATTAAATCTAGCAATAATTAGATATTCACCAATCAGATTTTATATTAATCAAAAAAATAATTAAAAAATTTAATTAAAAACATTGTATTTACTAAAAATTAAACTACTCGGCTTGTGATGCTGATCAAGAATTTATGCACTTTATAGAGTCGAAAATGCTTCCTTCTGCCTGTTTACCCAAAACCATTATACAGTTTCTTTTCATTTTCAAAGAGGTATAAAAATTGCTTTAAACACTCTAGAGTATTTAATATTCAAGGCTAATAATACAATATTCTATTAGCAACTATTAACTTAAAGCTAAGAAGCCCATTAAAAGATGATATTTGAATGTGATTTTCATAAAATGATTAAATGTTGGTCGAAACACCAAATATTTCGCATAGTTTAGATTGAATAATTACGCAGTGGATAAATTAAATTTTGTAATTTAAACTTAACCCAGAGGCAAAGGGCAGGCCACCGGGTTGACATCAACTGTCAAATAAGCTGGAAAACGACCGCGTGTCGAGCGAAAACCGCCAGCCATGAATAAATTTTGGTAGCTCGGTTATCAGTCAAGCTAAAGTATACGTACATAAAGTATAAGCCTGTTTGCCCTGCCTCGGTATACTTAAACCAAAGGAGCTTGTAATCTTAATTATATATTACAAAGTGTTGTGGCTTCTGGGCGGGGCAGGAAGGGAGGCAGTCAAAGGAGGTGGAGCGAGTCGTTTTGTCGTGAAAAGTAAGCAGGAAATGAATGAATTTTTCAGTGGCATAATCCGGCAATGTGCCAATGTGTTGCCACGCCCAACGGCATAGACGCCCATTGCCTAACTTGGCGTCCATTTCACCCCTACCCACCCCATCCCTTAGAGCACTTGTCATAAAATATTGTCTGGCAAGAAAAGAAAAACTTTTCAATGCTCTCTGGTACCCACAAAGAAGACGAACCACCGCCACAGCCACAGCCTGCCATGGCATATACCCTTAGCGCCCTCCCCCCCCTTCACCCCCCGCCAACCGTTTTCCACCCAACACAGTCCCGTTAGTGTAAGACATTGAAGTGTATAAGAATAAGTGTTGGGATTAGGCGCTTGACTTGAAAATTTTATAAAACAAAATTTTTGCATAAGCTCTGGCGATGGATCCTCAGCTCCGACTTCGACCCGACGCCACTGGGGGCTGCCGGAGATGCCTCGAGTCGCCAGCCCTGTGGTTGCGACAGCTAAGCGCGTTAGCTGCTCAAGGATTTAATGGAAAATCGCGCGTCCTTTACTGCAAGTTGTCCCGCTTTCAAACGCGACAACGGCAAACGGGGTAAATCACGCATTTAATTCCAAAACATTTAACAGTTTTTGGCTCTTATCTAATATTTTACAAACCATTTATATGATGATTAGCGCAAAGTGACTGCGCCATTTGCCCCGCCCCCCCCCCCCCCCCCTCGAATTCCAAAAGGAAAACAAAAAAGGAACCCAAAATGCGCACAAAGTTAAAAAAGTGCCAGCGCAAAGTGAAAAATGGTAAATACTTTGAATTTTGGCTTAGGGAAGGCCACTTCAGATGAGTTTTTATTTTTATTTCTTAATAATTTAGTGGCTTACAGATGATTGTTAAAAAGTTCGAGAATCGTTGAAAAAATGTGTCATTTTCTTTTAATTTAAATACATAAAATAATTCTTTTGTTTCTTGGAAATCTACCTTAAAAATTTAAAATTTTTATAAATATAATAGAATATAAATCTGACAGACCATATAAATCTAAATAAAATACAATTAATAAATTAAGAATTCATTTTGTAAACTGTAATAAGAGCAAATAAAACGCTTAGAGGCTTAACAAATATATCCAACAAGTTCCTTCTTTAAATATTCAAAACATGTAAACAAATTAACGTGTATTAACTGTATTTTTGTTTAGTTTGGTAACAGTTAATAAATATTACTCCATCAAAGCTCATTTATCGACTTTCTAGTTGGGCAATCAACAAGCATTTTTAGCTAATAGCTTGCCGTACATACCAAACCATTATACCCTATAAAAAAGTGTATAATAAAGCTGGGATGCTAAAACGATTTATTTGATGCATAGATTGCATAGGGTATTCCGTAGTCAACTACACCTGATCAGCGCATCCTTGTTTTAGTTTCAATTTGTGTGACGCATTAATCAGCATTCGATTTGAATCTCATTATCAGAGCAGCGCCAACCAACCACCCACCCACACACATACCCACTAAATCCATAGTCAACCACAGGCAATAAATTTCAGCATCAAATGTTGAGTAATTTCCTTCTTTTTTTTCATTTGTGATGCGAAAGGCAGTGTTGGTATAATATGCAATCATTACTTACCAGGAAGAAGGACACAGATCACCGGTTTGGGGGGCTGCCCGAACGAAATTAGTATGCGAAAGCATGAAAATCATTAGGACAGAGGTGATGTGGGTATTTTCTGTAGCTGTTACTGTTACTCTGTGTGTGTGTGTGTGTGTGTGTGTGTGTGTGAGTTACTGCATTCGTGGGTGTCACTAATTAAATTATACACATAACAAGTAGCTACCACTTGACTGAACAGATCCCATAGCTACTCTGTGTGTATGTATTACCGCAGGTGTAATTAAAATGCGCCTAATGCAATAAATTTGTACTTGCTTTTGTTGTTGGCTCATGTATAAATAATTTAAGTTCATTATCGGCCCAATGTGCAATGGGCTTCCACGTTGTGGCCCATTTGGTTGAGCGGCAGTCGGCAAAATAAACACCGTCCAACATCGACTAATTAAAGGCATGACCAAGAGTTAAATGACTTTTGTGGTTCACTGTGGGCTCCAGATTGTATTCGATAAAAATTATAGACTAGTTGAAAGTGCGGTCCGCCTCATGCTGCCGTCATTAAGATGCTTAACTAGCGTACGCAACCGGCTGGGAGTGCCCTAAAAAAAGGATGGCCTAGCTCTGATCGAGAGTAGTAGACGATCATATACCCTGTAGTTAAATTTAAACATGGCTGATATATAAAAATAAGTTTTTGTAGCTGCACTAACCTATTATACCCCATTCCGTGTGCCTTTCAGGGGTAGTGCGCATAAAAATAAACATTTTTTCCATTTCCCATTTCCATTTGTGTTTCAGTTTTTTAATTCGAAAGGATTGCCAGCCTACATTTCGGTTTGGTTCGCGGGGGCGGGGTTGGGATGGGGGGTGGGCTCCCTCAAGCAATGGGTTAAATCGCTTGTAATTACGCTACATAAATTTTAAATAAGTATCCGTTTCTTTTCGCTGCTTTCTGCGTCCTTGCACTCGCACAGGATACGCTCGCACTCCTTTGAAATGCCCTTTGTGTGTTAATTGTGCCGGTTAGAGCGACTTTGACTGCCAGTTTGCGGTTGTTCACTTCAAGCACAATGCCAATTTCGAGCTTCATGTACTCTGCCCCACCATTTAGCCCCTGCGCCGGCTGACCTTTCCACATTTTTTATGCATGAGCTTCAGTCTGGCGTGTCCTTTGCTTTGCTTCAGCTTACATGCTAATTGTAGCCAGAAATCCTGTTTATTGTGTGCACATCAAACTTTTAGTGTTGGTAAGCGGCTTAGTATTCAAATTGAATGTAATACATTTTGGCTAAATTGCATGCGAGCAGGTCTTAACGTAAAGTCCTCGGATTTCAGCTGACTTAAGCTGCCAGTCCAGGCATCAGGACAAGAACAGGACCACACCAAACTTCAGGAAAAGGAAAGGGCATTTCAATTGCGAAAGGGTAGCGCATGTTTATGTTGCGAGGGTCACCCATGTGCTGGGTAACTGTGCCATGTGGGTAAATGTGTCCTACGCAATGCACAAGATGGGATCTATTATCTCAGAGCTTATGTGCGAGTAATGCCCATCATGGCCATAATCATTTTCGTTATGCTTCTAATCGAGCTTTTATCTAAAACGGTGTTTGTGTTTTGAAAAAAACATGTGCAGCTAAAATAAATGGGTGGGTCTTATCAGATTTTATCAATTTCAGATGTGGATTTTAGGGGAATTGTTGGCTAAATCTAAATAAGTGTGTGCAAATTTAAACACACTTGAAAAACATTTTATATATTTTATCATAATAAATATTTCAAACTTTCAATATATTCTCTTGACTCAAATCGTGTACTTTATTAATCAAGAATTATATAAAAATATATGCAAAATATTAATACAAAATATTTAATTAAATATCAGAAAAAAAAACTCTGTAAAAAAATACAAATAATTATTAAAAAAAAAATAAAATAAATCCATTAAAGAAATTTTTATCTCTGTTATGCTTCAGAGCATTTTAATTATTTTAGGCATTTCCATAATTAATATGAAAACAAAAATATTTGTCTTGCGGCTGACATTCAATTCGCATAGACAAATTGCTGCCTTTTACAGACATTGCCTCGTTGCGCTAGCTTACTTAATTTTCTTAATAAATTCACCTGTTCCCATTTGATTCGGCGCCGCATCATCCTGCCCGCTTGTCCAATAAAAATGTTTTAAATAATCACATTAAGTGAAACGCCCCCTTTTACACACGCCCCTAGGAGAGCGTACATATAAAGCGCATCAATTTCATGCCTTGAACAAAAATACTCGCACAGCGACAACGACAACAACAAAGTAAATAAATATATGTGTGTACAAAAAAAAAAAGAAAGAAAGGAATTCCATCGAAAGGCATTAAAAATTGTTACGTATACGCCAAGTGGGCGACACTCATCCACACACCGTGGGCGGTTACCGTCGTTGTGCTTGCCAAAAGCGGATATTGATAAATTCACGGCAATCAATAAAAAGTGATAAATGACAATTGCGTGTAAGCAAGAGTACCACAACAACAACAACCAAAAAAAAAAAAACAATGAATAAAAGAAAGAAATGAGAATCAGAAATAAGTAAACAGTGTACGGGCATAAATTTAAACTTAACGATTGCCCTTTTTCGCCCCAAACCACACAGCCAGCAGCTCCATATTCCATTGCCAGTCCCCAAGGGCTGTCAGGCGTTAATTGCAATTGCTTGTACGAGTCCTGCTTGACAATCGGCCCAGGGAGTACGCAACGTTACTAATTGCTTTCTAATATCAATTTCTCAATTGAATTCGTTTGAATGCTTTGAGTTTTGTTCGGCCTACCTTTCAGCCTGCACAGATGTAAAAGTAGCCAAAAAATGGCATCTTGTGTGTTTACTGTATGTTTCCCTTGTGTGAATACCCTTTAACGGGTGTCTACTGAAAACTGAAACAGTTAAGTTCAGTTTATGTTCTTGTCATTAACTCTTATTATACATTATATTTGTGTAAATCCATATAATCATCTTTGTAATAATATATATTTATTATAATCTTAATTTTTATTTTCGTTCGAGCCCGTTTGGCAATTGCATGAAAAACAAAACATTTTATGATTTCCAGGGTATTCAATCTTCTACCAGTCTACACAAATCTATGTTTATATATATTTTTTTTTGTTATGGCATATTGTTAGCCATTGTTATCACATGGCTGAGTGCATCTGGCTATTGGGCAAAGGGTGTGGGGGATTGCTGGCAGCACCTGCAGTTGAAAATTCTGGAAAAGTTCTAGTTTCCATTTTGTTTCGTTTCGTCTGTTGCACTGTTGACACACAAACTAGTTGCTGTTATCAAATTGTTAACTGAAATAGGAAATCTTAGTTATGCTTGTGCTCCACATAGTTGTCTGGCTCTCAGGTTGTTGGCATTGTCCTTCTTTTATGGTATGTGTGTGTGTGTGTATGTGTATTGTTTGGCATCATTACACGCGTTTGTTAACTGTGATATGCCTTTTGTTTTGGCCCTTCTGACCAGCTTGGTTTTGTCTGTTAGCTGTTGTCCTTTGTCTTTTAGCCCTTTTCGAAATGGTCAATAAAATTGCCGTTGCTCTGCAGTCAAGCGCAAAATGCTTTCACTTGGACAACAGCATCAGCAGCCCATATGACAGGCAATCACAGTATAACAGTAAAAAATTCACCAGCACACGGATACGCACACACACACACACAGTTGCATTTCTGCAGCGCAGCTCAAATTAAAAAGTCTTGCCTGGGCATTCGCTCATACATACGATTTTAAGTGTGTGCATTCTCGGGGGATGGATTGGGGCGAAGTTGGGGTGAGTGTGTGCTGAACCAACCAATTAAGAAACAACTCATTCAACACACACACACACACACACGCACATGAACACACTTGCATTTTATATGCCATTACATGTTATTAGTTTTCAGATTTCGTATGAATGGCAACAAGCTGTTTTTCTTTTTGTTTTGTTTTGTTTCGTTTCGTTTTCGTTTTCGTAATTGCTGTTTTATTATTGTTTTGATTGGTGGGCGTTGAATTGGGGCGTGGTTGCATGATTTTCCGATAAACCAAACAATGCCTGACAGGGCCATAATTCTGCCAAATTTACCTGTGAAGGTTTAAAAATATTTCATGGCCTACTTTTAGGCGAGCCAGAACAATACAGGGCCATTAAATATATTGATCGAAGCTGTTGCATACGAATTTTTAAAATAAATGCGAATATTATTTTGTTTACATTTAATGGGGCGCATTGTAAAACATGTATATATTAAATAAATACAATATAATTTCAATTAAATATAATATAATAGAACGATTTTGCCTCTTTAAATACTTTTTGAATTTAGTTGTTGATTCATTTACTTTATTTTCTTACATTTGGTAAGTATGCCAAACGGAATTGCTTATTTAATTTTATCATGAATTTCCATGGAAAAACTGTCAGCGAATTGGCTGATAATTGAGACTTAGACGCGAAGGGAAGCCCAAAGTAGAACAGCAAGCGATACACTTGACTTGGAAAAGTGTCACACACACACACACACACACACACATAGAGACAGTTGTGGTCGACGCTTGTTGGCCAGCAGCCATTTTGGCCAAAAGCAAAGGACACTTGAGCACCGAAACGCACGCGATAACCATTAAAGTGCAGAAGACAGAGACAACGAGAGCGAAAAGAATAGAAAGAGTGAAAAAGAAAGAGAGGATGGGTGAATGGGTGAATGCAACTTTACCCAGTTTGTTTTGTGCTCCGCCTGTTGACTGTCTCTCTCCCTCAGCTGGTTGCGCTGCATCCCTCGGGCGCAAAGTCTTTTGACACGTTTAATGGACTGCGCCTGTTCGGGCTGGCCGCATTGCGGCGTCCATGCTCCGGGGCACAACACGAACTTCAGCCCAGGTGGGTAAGCGGCCTCGCCATCGCACTTTGATTTTGCATTCCCTTTTGGCGTTGTCTTCACTCTTTTTTTTTTTTTGTATTTTTAATGGGCTGCATTTGTATCAAAGTTTTTCCCTGAAAAGATTTCCTGAATATTTTGGCCTTTTCTTTTGGCAGTACTGCGTAAGCCAGTGGTTACATAGCGGTTGCTCGCACGGCTTCTCAGTGACCACAGAGAATGACAAAACACTGAACAAACCAGAACACCACAGAAATTGAGGTATTAATGCAGTAACCTCTTTGGCAGATATGAATTATGAGATATGATTATTATTTAATGAAAATATTTAAGTTATAATACCGGGCTTGCATTGTTAGTAGGCCGTATATAATCCCAAAAAAAAGTGTAAAAATTGTATTTGGTAAAAATATAGAAGATATATAAAAAAAAATGCAATAAATAATATTCATATTGACACTCATATTTTATTTCTGTAACATTTGATTTTTGCATTTAAAATTTCTTGAAAACAGCTGGAAAATTCAAAGTCTCTAACTTGCTCCCACACAGACACAACATACACTCTTTTCCTCTCTCTCTCTCTCTCTCACACGCTCTCTTTTTATGCATTTGCAGCTTAAGTTTTGGCAGCGGGTCGGATTTGGTTTCCTTTTTGGCTTTATTGCAGCTCGCTGATGAGTCGCATAACAATGAGCAAGTGCCGTTTTGGCAGCACACATGTCGCATAACAGCGGCAATAATAACAACAGTACCCCAAGAACAACAGCAACAGCATTAAAAATGTTGTTGATGATGACAAGAACAACGACAAAGACAACGACGACAGGAAATTGTCAACAATAGCAAACCGCGTTGTCTGCGGGCAGTTTTGACATTGGCACTGGGCGTTGTTTGCATTGATGCACGAACGAGTTGTTGCTGCCGCACGTAATCAGCAACATGCTACTTGGTGCGTGTTCTCTAATTTCCATATCGCTTTTAAGTTGAAGACAACTTGAAGTCAATTTGAAGACGTTTCTCTGCCGGCAAGTGATTTATGAGCTTTTTGTCGCAATAAAATGGCAGATCTTTCATTTCATTTGCCATAATCGAATCAATATTTGCTATCTGCAGACCCCAGGCACTTCCTGGCCCCACACACACAAAGAAAAACACACAAACACACACACACACTCACACATACACACACGCCTCCGACAGTGGTTCTAATGTACTTCACTGATTTACTGTTTGCGACATTTCCTGCTTCCCTTTTTGTTGGCTTCCGTTGTTGTAGTTCAACTCGCAGCAGTTGTTGTTCTTGTTGCAATTGCTGCTGCTGCTGTTGCTGCTGCTGCTGCTGTTGCTGCTGCTGTTGCTGTTGTTGCTGCTGGCAACCGCTGCCGCCACCACCAGTGTCATCATGTCGGGCACTTCAAAGCGTAATATCATCGTCTAACCGCGCTTTCATTGTCGTTCACTTTTCACACTTCCACTGCGGCCAACTGCAGCAGCAACAGCAACTGCACATGAAACACCAGCAGCAGCTAGCAGCAGTAGCAAAAAAGTGTCAGCCGTGCCACACTTTGCTGCGGCCTTTTCGGTTATCCGTTGGCTATTAAGGCGTAATTGACACTTGCTCCAGTTAGCCAACACTTCTTCTTGTTATTGTTCCTTGGATATGGCCCTCTCTCTTTCTACCCCTTTTCCCCTCTCTTTCACGATGCTGTTTATCTCTGACAGCAGCTTGCTATGAAATTAATGGCATTTGATTAAGGTTTGAATTGATAATTGATCATCCTGAATTTTAGATATTATTTCAGGTTTCTATTCCGCACTGATTTATGGATTTATTTTTAGCATTTTCTAAGCCATTAACAATATTATTTTAGATATCCTCTAACAGGCCTCACAAAAAGGAAACATAACTACTAACAGTGCATTATAGATTTATGTGTTAAGTTATTATACCCTGAACCCATTGAAAATGGGTAAAAGAGATTATAATGGTTTTGTGCAAATGTATGTAACAGGCAGAAGGAAGCATCTCCGACCCCATAAGGCATATATTCTTGAACAGCATCACTACCCGAGTCGGTTTAGCCATGTTTGTCTGTCTGTCTGTCTGTTTGTCTGTCAGTCTATCTGTATGAACGCGTCGATTTCAGAGACTACAAAAGCTAGAAAGCTGATCTTGGACTCATTCGGTTCGTATTTACCATACGCAGATCAAGTTTATTTCAAATTATCTAAAACTCTTTCCGGTTTTGTATTATCGATATTTATCGCTTTTTGGATTCGGTTTTTTAGGCATAACTAAAAACGAACCATGAACAAAAAGACCATCCTTATGGAATTCGGTTGAGTTTTGGCAATGTTACTATTGGGGAGTGTTGACACCTATCCTTATATATTATATATATATGTATATTTAAAATTTTTTTACATGAGTAAGGACCAAAAATTTTATTTTTAAACTGAAATGTAGAATTCATTTAGACACCGAGCCATGAACAAAAAGACAATGCTTTTCAAAATCGGTTGAGTTTTGGCAAAGTTACGACTGGGGAAAGTTAAGACCTATCCTTACATGGGAACACTAGGGTATATATTCGAAAATTTTCTACATGAATTTCATCTAGACACCGAACCATGAACAAAAAGACCATCCTCATCAAAATCGGTTGAGTTTTGGCAAAGTTACGACTGGGGAAAGCTGAGACCTATCCTTATCTGCGAACACTAGGGTATATATTCGAAAATTTTTGACAATCAATCAAACGATCATTCGCCGATTTATACGCCGTAAGACCACATCGAAAACTTAAAGTATATTTAAATCATTTTCATCACATGATAAGTATATTTGCAGCATAACTAAAATAATTATTCAGTAAATTTACTTAGTCACTGTCCATACCTCAGCTCAGTTAAAGCAAACCGAAGGACATGTCATCTCTTAAACATTTATGCTTAAGCTTTTGAGGAGTCGCGGAGGTGCAGGCTGAAGGCTGCTCTGTGCCATTGGCCAGAGGAGACAGCTGCTGGTTCTGTCATAGAAGATGCAGCGGAAGAAGAAGAAATAGCAGCAGAGCAACGAACCTGAAAACCGTATCAATTACTTATCGAATCGAGCAAACCCGAAAGGACTTTGACTGTGCGTGTGTGTCAAACTATCTGCAGCTGCATAAGCAAACATAAATGAAATGTCAATGTAAACAACACGCAGAAAAATGAATTTTTAATAAAACAGAGGAAGAGTCAAGAGAAGAGGGCTGAGCTGAGCGAGCGAATAGTGAAGGGAAGGAGACCGCTTGGTTGGGGACCAGGGCCATGCTGTGCTGCATACATCAAGGCGCTAGAAGAGAAGAGGAAGCTGCTGCTGCTGCTGCTGCTGCATTGCAAATGCATAAACACAGTTGATATTATTCCACTGCCAGATGCGCACATTGAATGCCGAAGCTGCAGCTACCTATCGCTGCTGGAGCTGAGCAATATTGTCATTTGGCAGTCAAATACCTGTGACTTAAAACAGTGACTGTGAACAATTCATCATTTGTTGGCTTTTAAATTTAAATATCAATATTTGGATCTGGAATTTAAAATAAGTAATGTTTTTAATTTTTCATAATCAAGATTTAAGCACTTGAAAGCATTCATTGATCAACGCGTACTTTGAAATTTATTTAGGGCTTTGGGAAAATTAGTTGATTGCCTTAAAAATGTGTCACAATTTAGTTTAAGATGAAATTTATTTGTTGATTAGTCTGTAAATGTTAATTTCGGGCTGTGACTGTGACTATAAATATTGTTAAAACATGACTTTGCGTGACTCTTTAAATATTTAAAATATATTGCTACTCTCGCATTCTTCATTTATTTTATTATTTTTTACGATTTTGTATTATTGTTTTTATTGTTTATAATTATTATTATTATATATTATTATTGTTTAATATGACTATTAATATCTCCTATTTAGGGATAATATTGTGCTTCTAATTCTCGAATATGAAAATATTGCTCAACTCTGCTCGTTACACTTACCGCAAGTCCTGTTGGCACACGATGTAACATGGGAAAAGTCAGCGTCCCCTGTGTGTGTGTGTGTGTGTGTGACAGCCACAGCCATTGACAGGCAATACGGCAAGTGTCGTGTAACTCTTTATTTGAGGCACTTCAAATGGAGCAGCAGTCGCTAAAGTAGAGTATGTATACGTCGGTGACTGACGCTCAAATGCATTAAATATTCAAAATATTGTAAACGTTGAATGCAACGCGAACTGCAAACCGAAGTTTCTCCTGGAAAATGCAGCATTCGATGTGCATAATTTCCACTTCGATTTGTTGCAATGCAAAATGTCACATGCTGCTGTCTCTGCCGCTTTCCCCCCCTTCCCCCATCCCCCTCATGCTCAACCCGCACTGTGAATTATTTATATGCTGTGTTATGTTTGCTCAGCAAATTTAACAGCTTATTAATAATGCATTTTTTCCGCTGACTTGCTACACTTAACAATTTGCCCATTTACCAAACAGATGCCTGGCATACAAATAACCAGGCCGACTGCTCTTAACTTTATACAAATATTCAGACATTAATACATATATACATATATTTTACTATATGGTACATATATATATATTTGTTGTTGGCAACGTCTGCTTGCATTGATTACTATAGCAGCTTCTCGCCCAAAATCTCAACTGTCAATAATTTTGTATTATCCGAATTACTAACTGTCTGTTTGTTAGTCTGTCCATCTGTCTGCATGTCTGGCTGTCTGGCATGCTCGTGACTAGCCTAGCTCAGCAAAAATTTGCAAATTTCAACAATAAGTCAGCACAAAATTATTATGTTCTGTCGGTGTATTCCCAAAAAAAAGGTTTGGCACCACGTACAACACCAATCAACAAAGGAATCAAAATCCTTTTGACGAGACTGAAAAAGGTATCTATTTAGTTATAAGATATTATAAAAAAAATATTTGACTATATTATAATTTCTTAAATGTTTGTATATTTTTTATAATTAATTGAAACCACCTTTCATATATTTACTTGGCACTAATTACAACTCTAAGCCGCCTTTGATCACTTTTTAACCCGCTTAAGACCAGTTTTTTGCACCACTTTGAAACCGCTTTGAAACAGCTTTTGCTCGTTTCTGAACCGATTAACCAATTGAAATTACAGCTTCTGAGTATTTACTGATTGCAACCACTGTAAAAGAGTTACCGCCCACCGCTTTTTGTCTAAACGTTGCGCCGCAGATAACCATAACTCACAGTGTTTGCCGTCGGTTTTCCTCCACTTCCCCGTCCACAACGCGTCCGCTGTCTGCTGCGCGCGCTTTTGATTGACAGGCAACATAGAAAATGGTGAAATGGCGGCAAAAACAAAAATTTCCCGAGTGTTGTATTTTTGAAGTGCAGTAAAAAACGGGGTCTTTCTTATTTTCAGCTTTTATACCCTTTACAAAATGCAAATGGGAGAGGGTAAGTTTATGTTTTCTTTCTTTGCCTTTCCTATCCATTTCGGGTTTCAGGGTGTTTTTATATTATATATAAATCAAAAATATTTAATTTTAATGGATATCCACAACTTATTTCAATTAAAAAATATTCCCTTATTTTTCAAGTTGATTTATAGTATTAAGATTTCTTTGCTAGCTTTACAGGGTATCTTTCTGTATCAGTCACCTTGGGCAAAAGCTCTCTTTCTTGTTACAGCTTATTGTTGTTGCTTTGCTTTTTTTTTGGATAATTGAACTGTAAGTACCTTTGTGTAGTGTTGAGATTTTTCGTGCAGCCAAGAGCCACGCCCACTTTACATAGTGTCAGCCCCCGAAGCAATTGTCTGGCGTTAGGCAAATGCAGTGCGCACCGTGCGCAAACAGTAAATAAAGCTTAAAATTCAATTACAAGGCAGTGACTCACAAGTTGATTGCCAGACTGATGGACAGATTGACTGACTGACTGACTGACTGATCGACTGGTTGGCTTGGCAAAGCAAATGATAGAGCCTGCAACCGACTGGGATTGCCTTTTGTCATGCTGAAAATCAAATCCTTTATTGCTGCTTGCTGTTGGATCAATTAACGTTGAATGTGTGTGCAAAGGCAAGACCGCAAAAGCCACATACGCACACACAC
Source organism: Drosophila micromelanica (assembly GCA_004143825.1). Taxonomy (NCBI): domain Eukaryota; kingdom Metazoa; phylum Arthropoda; class Insecta; order Diptera; family Drosophilidae; genus Drosophila; species Drosophila micromelanica. Next base: position 11,471 of record SCDY01000650.1, on the reverse strand, counting down.
ACACATAGATAGAGAGACACGCACATAAACACAAACACACACATACATATGCGGAACTAGTAGCTGGTAAGTGGTGCACGAAACGTGGCAGCGCCAACCACTGACAACCACTCAACTGCTGCAGTTTTTCGGTTAACAATTTGTGTTTGCGTCTCTGTGTGTGTGTGTGTGTGTGTGTGTGTGTGCACGCGCGAGTGTTGACAGTGCAATTGGAATGTGCAGCACTGGACGTTGCCCAGTCGAACAGTGTTGCGGTAAAACGTTAATTTTCCGGCAAGCACTTGTCAACATTGGCAGCAGACCGAAAGCATCGCGGTTTATTGTTCCAATTGAAAATGGTCCCCAATGAAAATTGAGTATTTTGTTGCAAAATTCATTCGAATACAACCAGAAAACAACAATGCCAATTACAACAATATATATTTATAATAACATTTGGTAAGCTTTGAAAATATTTAACAGTTAGTTGCCCAAAAATTTCAGATATGTATAGTCTATATGTATATATATATATATTGCCAGGTAAACGAAACTTGCTGTAGACGCAAAACTCAAAGTGCTTGCTTACATGAAGCACTTTGGTAAATATCAATTAAAACTGATTTACCCCAGTTGTAAGTTAGTGTGTGTGTGTGTGTGTCTGTGTGTGTGCAGTTTGGGCAGCAGCTCTTCGTTAAGCCAAATTCAACGTTCAATTGGGGTAAAACCGAATTTTTGTGGCATTGCCTTTGCCTTGTACTTGAGCCAGGTACGCTGTTGCTAGTTACAAGTATTTTTTGGGTTTTCTTTTTTTTTTTTTGTTTGTGTTGAGTATTCAAATTTGTGTTGTTGTTTTTTTGTCTATTGCCTCAAACTGTTGGCCAAAAACAGTTGGCACTCGAGCGAGTTTCCCTTTGGTAGTTAATTAATTTTGAAGCAGCTGCGTAATCGTATTTGCATTTGACTTAGCTGCCAGCAGATTAAGCATGCGCCCCGTGTGCTTCTTTGGTGGTATGGAAAAAGCGAACTGTTGTAATTGAGAGCACACCTGAAATTGTAATTTTATTTCCTACGTTTACCTTAAAAACATATTGAGAAACAAACAAGAACTAGAATGGGAAAGTGTGTTTCTTTTTTAATTGGCGGAAATTAATATTCTTGCCACACAATGAAGTTTTAATACAAAAATTACATTTTTTGAACAGGTGTTCCTATGGGATTTGCATAGTATATAAAGTAACCTATGCTGACAGGATTTTTATTTAAAATTTTAATACTCATAGCTTTTTTAAATACCACCCGTCAAGTTTCATTAAATGCGTTACACGTGCCAAAATAATAAGTCCCTCTGAAAATTGATTTAAATAAATGCATATTATTTTTGAAAATTTTTTGTAAAATGTATTCAATTATTTCACGTAAAAGCTATTTAACGAAAAAGTAACCAAAAAAGAAAATGTCTATATATGAACAGCATAAAAACAATTGAATGGCAAAGCAAAAAACAATGTAAGGCAAAATATTCTCTATTTGCACTTTAAATATATATATATATGAATGGGTAGAACTTGTTGTGCGCCCATTGTTGTGGTTATTGTTGTTATTGTTGGTGTTGTTGTTGCTGCTGCTATGGCACACCTGAAAATGCACGATTGTAGCGGCTTATGTGATTGCGCAATATGCGGGCCAAGCGAGCAACATGCGGCGCAGTCAAGAAGCAACAACAAAGTAAGCTATATGTAAATATGTATATATGATATGCTTACATATACACCAATATGTATGTATGTGTAATAAGAACAACAAAGAGCTTTTTGGCCAAATAAATATGCCGGGTGTGCTGGCCAGCGGTAAAGCGAGTGCACTGGCAACGTATTTATTTGGTAGTTGTCGGCCAGCAGAAAAGTATGCTACGATTTTTTACTTGGCTGCATGCTTGACTGGCCCGCACACACACACATACACAGAGACACACAGGAGTGGGCATTTCGGCTGGCAGGGCTGCTCGCTGGGCATGAGCCGATGGCTGTGCATTGATAAGACTATGGCAGTCCATTATGCAGCTCACTTGGCATGGCCCACAAAAATTGTATTGAGACTGATAAAAGCGAATTGTGTGTCGAATGGTGTTTTATTTTGTTGGGCTATGTTAAAGTTGGGCTTAATTTGTTGCAGTTTATGTGAGTTAAAATTACATCAATTTGTACGTTAGCGAAAGGCTTACAAATTAAGGTTTGCATCTAAATATTTTAATTCGAAGATAAAAAGTTGATAAAAGATTTTTCCATTTGATAAACAAAACAGTTATTTCTAGCATAGGAGGAGCTCGTAACATTTAATTAACTGGAAATTGTCGATTGAAACGTATAGCTATAAACTTAAAAACTCGGTCCGTTAAATTCCGCTGATTTGGCCGAAACTGCAATTGGAATTACGTGCAATGTAATTGGCTTCGAGTCCGACAACATTTACAGACAATTTGCTTAATTTGCATTATGTGCATTATGACAAAGAATATAATAATTGTGCGTAAGCTGAAAAGTACGCGAAGAAAGGAGTATTAGTTAAGTTAATGCAATTCTCTTACTGTGTAAAACTATTGATTCTACTGATTCATAAATGTGTTATTTACATTGTTTTCTAATTAACTACTTTACTTTTATGTTATAGTACGTTGATTCCAATATCAAAGTTATCCAACTGGCAGAGATCCAAATTTTGTTGAAAAATGGAAATGCCCTCGATTAGGGTATATAAAACAAAAACTCATTTGCTTTTAAATACATTTAGTGTAATGCACAGCGTGCAAAATATACAAGCATAATAATAATATGTTTGTAATATTTAGCAATTAAAATGCAATAGCTACAAAGTGCGGAGGTATTACTATTTTCTATTTTCCATTTTCTATTACTATTTGCCGACTAATGTTGCAAGCGTGTTGCACGCATTTAAATGTATAGCAACCAAATGCCAAGGGACATAATTGATGCATTAGCGTAATATTGGAGTTCTTAGCGCCACTCGAATTCTGCTTCAGCACCCTCGTTGCAACCCCTCTCAAAAAATCGCAATGTCAACTGTCGTGCTGCATTCATAAATCAAATGAGCTGAAATGCGTTTTCAATGTTTTTCACAGCATGTTGATTATGATTATTTGATATTTGTAGGCGAGGCCGGATAGTCGGCGGGCGGGGCAGCGGCGATAGCTGCCAAATTGCAGCCAACGAGCGCTTAGCTAACAAAATATTCATAATGCGGCTTACATGTCGAATGCGTGATGTGTTATTCTTTTTGTGGTACTGGCGGTATGTGCTTAGCGGTTCTGTGTGTGGCTTCCCAATACTTTCTGGCTTTGATATCTGCGCATTATCCCATTCCCGCCTGCAAATCGCATCGGATGTGGGGCGAGCGTGTGCGGAATGCATATTCAAATTGACATAAATTGAAATGAATATTTGCTGTTTGCCAATTTAGCAAATAATCCACTCGCTGCTTATCAGGTGTTTGCGTATCTATTCGTGTTTCTAGTGGGGATTTTCTGAAAAACGGAACGAGAATTACATAGGTATAATGTTTGTGTTGTTAAGTGCTTTATAGCATTAGTTCTCTGAGAACTATAAAAACAGGTTTAAGATATTTTGACATTGAATAACAACAATTAATAATAATGAGATTTTGAAATATAAATTCATTGAATGCTTAGCAATAGTATCAACAATTCTGATATTACCTATAAAAATTTTAATTTTTAACAAATTATTTATATTCAATTAATTATTTGGTGGAAAAATCGAATGCAATAATAAAAGCCATTAGGCTGATTAACTTGGCTATTTGCCGCTTGTTTGTAACGAGTTTTGGTTGTAACATGAATTTTTTAGTCGGGGATTTCTTCTAATTTGGATATGCCAATGCGAAAGCTGGCAAGGCAAAATGTCAGGGACAGCTTTTTGTGCGTTGTTCGCGCGAAATAATGTTAAATAATTTAATCAAGTCGAACACGCGGGACACAGTCAACGGTTGTTTGAGTTTTTTGGTTTTTTTTTCGTTGAGGGTTGTGGCAAATCAATTTTAATCAATTTTGCTGCTTTGCCACGCCCAAGTGCTTGCAAATAATTGATTTGGCTGCCATTAGAGGCGCAAATCGCAGACAATCAATTGCGTGAGGCAAACTGAGAAAAGATGTGGGCAGGGTTGAGGGGGCGGCGAAGTAAACGGGGTGGGTTCTGCTGCTCGCAGGCACAAACAAATTAAGGACAATTATTTCAATTAACCAAATGCAAATAAATCGAATCGGCGTTAGGCAAACAAAAACACAAAAACCAAACAGCAAACGTTTTGGCTGGAGATCTGCACAAGTTTTTTCCACTTTCTTTCTTTTTTTGTTACTTTTACTTTACTTGTAGTTGGGGGCTGTGGCGGCGTTTCGGCTGTTTGCCTGTTGAATTGCAAATAATTTAGCTGTGGAGTTTGCTTAGGCTTTAATTAATAATGAATTGAGAAACTCATTACGCGGCAGCAAACAAACGCAGGTAGAATATTATTGTGGCAGGGTACCGCTGCAGCCCGTTCTTCCCAGTCCAATCTCATATCCTGCTAATCACAGTGGTACTCAATGCAAGATGGGTATTTTGTGGACGGGTTGTTGCCAGGACAACCAACAACCAAACGACGCCAGCTACTTACCTAATGAACCTGTTGAGGTTGCCCCAGCCAAAATGGATGCTAGATCAACAGGCAACAGTCAGCAGCTAGCAGGCAAATAAACTGGCCAAGATGCCTAACCAAAATACTCGCTACAATTCACATATTTATGTGCATGTGTGGGTGTGTTCGTCTGGTTTATTGCGCTGCTCTTGGCAATTATATTTGTTACCCAATTAGCGTAAAATTGTGTTTATTGGTAGACGAGGACTGCGGCACACGTAAAGGCCGCATTGAATTACCTAATGAAGTTTTACTATAGTTGTGGCTGTAGTTGTTGCTATACTCTGTTTACAAATTGCTGACAGGATATATTGGTTGTAATCAATTTTTACTTTTTGATTTATATTAAATTTGTACATTCGCTAAAAATAGGAAAAAAAAAATTGAAAAAGTTGGTTAAATTGTAAACACAATTTTCTATAATTCAGTTATTCCGTAAACAGAGTATTGTGGCGCCGTTTACTTTCAACTGCATTAACATCCTTATTTGTAACTGGCTGTAGTTGTACTCCCCCGACTATTTCCTGCATGTGTGTATCTATTAGTTTGCTAACCTAATTTGCTAAAAACAAATACACACATACGCAAGCCTATGGGCGTGGCTAAATGCCTGCCTAAGTAGTTGTTGTTGTTGTTGTTGCTGAGCTGCCATAACTTCTTAGCTTGGCTCAATGTACAATGAACTCAGTTTAAGTTATTGTTGTTGCTGTTACTTTAGCTGTTATAGTTGTTCTCATAGGTGTTACGGCTAATGCCCCGGATAAAATATATAATTAAGTGCGGCTGGTCTTTGGCTATAAATCGCTTGTGGGCTTTGCCCCATGCGAGTACTTTACGCAGGCAGTGTTTTTGCATTGTGGGCCAAGTTTAAGTGTTAGTTAACTAGTCAGAAGTAACTTAATATTACGTCCAAATGTTTCTATAAATTGATACACTACGATTTATTAAGAGATTAAAGTTGTAGTTGCTTCCAGAGAGATATAAAGCAAGCTAATACTATATATATAAATTGCATTATTCTGGCTTGGAGATTTCATTGTAGCGGTTATGCTTTTGACTGGCTCAGTTAATAATGAAAGTGGCTTTCAAACTTAATTGTTTGCATATGAATGGGGTCCTTCAGTGTGTGTGTGTGTGTGTGTGTCTGTGTGTGCGAAACTCTATTTGCCCTTAGCGTTTAAACAATCAAATCTGACTGCTTAATTAACCTTTCGGGCTGCAGCTTGAGTTACGACCAACAATTGCCGCTAATTATTTGACCGACGACTCTTAAAGCCGTTTAAAATGCTGCCAGAACATTTGCCATTGCGAAATTGTAAAATATATAAGATAAGTCCACATTTAAAGTGGGCACGTTTTATGCCGTCTTTGTTTACAGTTAAATGGCTTGGAATTAATTAAAAGTTTCTATGGCAATTAATACACTGAACCAAAGATGTTTCTGTACTAAGCGCGTTTTATTCGTTTAGCTATTTTAAATATTTTAATGATGAGACTCGAGTCATTCATTAAGTTACTTAACTTGATTTAAGCAAAGTATTTTCTGCAAATATACTTTAAGTTTCATTAAGAACTTATTTATTTTCAGAATTTGTAATTGGTAATTGAGAAAAAAGAGATGAGTTAAATGGTATTATTTGTTTGTTTTCCAAAAAAAAGCAGATAAAAGTTCAATATACAAATAATTCCCATATAAATTAATAACTTATATTTTTTTTTTAAATTTTTCTATGAACATATTCTGAGGTGCGATTAAAACTCACAGCTTCATAGCTAAACAACTAACTAAAATATTCAAACCTTAAGATCTGCTTATTGTGAATTATGTGCTTACGATTTTTGCTTAGGGGCCCGGCCACGGACGTTAACTTCTAATAGCGACTGTTGCTATGCATTTATATATACGCAAGACAACTCTAAGGGCGCCCAGACTCGAGACATGCATGATTTATATGTGCTTATTTATGTTGCCATTGCTAAGGGGAATTTTTCAACTCGTCGTTTCTACTACCCATGCTCCTGTCCTTGTTGGCAATCCCCGTTGAATCCTGTTGCTGGCAACGCATAGGCATTGCTTTGTCTTTGCTAACCAGACAATTATTTATTAGCTTCTGTTGCGGCTGCGATGCCTGCAGCTTCCCTTCTGGAAGCTTGGCTGGTGTGCGTGTGTGTGTGTGTGTGTGGGCTATGTTTTGCTGGCTGCTTAAGACAGCTTAAGACAGCAGGTCAGACGCAGACTGAGCGCTGTTGAAAAATTCATTTTTATGTTTCTGCAGCTTAAGTAATTTTTCATAAACATGCGCAACAAAATGGGGCATGCGGCATGAGGCAGCAAGCTTGTTGCGCTTACCAAAAATTTAATTTCAGCTACTTATGCATACGGCCAGCTGTAAGCTGCTTAGCCGCTACAAACACGTCGGCGACCATATGCTCACATCAATCATACGCCATGTGAGCGGCTGCGTATTTAAAATGTCAATTACCCGGAGCAGCGCAAGCCAATGGACTGCAATGGTCGATGGCCAGCTCAATTAAGCATGTTTCGGTCGCTTTGTGTGTGTGTTTACCGCTTTTTTTGTATGCTTTATTTCAGCTGCTTTTGTTGACCGCCTTGCGCTGCCATTTAACTCTTACACTCATTTATCATCCTTTGAAAGCCTGCAGCAGCCCCATGAACTGCGACTCGACCAATAACTCTGCGTGTGTGTGTGTGTGAATGTATTGGTTTTCAGTCTTCTGTGTGCGCTTAAGTTGAGTTGAGCATCGTTTATTTTAAACATTTTTATTGCACATATTTCGCGTTTCATGGCTATAACTGTTGCCCCCTCACGACAATAAGAATTCGCCTACTCTTTCCAGCCTGTTTGTCTCGTTTTCAGCTTAAGTCGTAATCGTACATCCATATGGCCACTTAAAATGATGGACCCCCCGCAAATTGGCAACATGTTTTCGTTTTCGTTTGTTTGCCATGCAATTTATAACGGACTCTGTATTAATTGCGCATACGTCCTGTGTGACGTGTACGTTGGCATAAACGAGTACTTTACTTTTGTGATTGTTATTGTTGCCGCTGACTTGATGTCACCTTAAGTATTCGCGTAAGTTGATTTCAACTTGTGTAAGCTAGCGCTTGCTGCTGACACGTTTTGGCATTGCATAACTCACTTCCTTGGCTGCAAACTGCATTCGTTTCGAGAGGGTATTATGCATATTTAGGTCAACAATTCGGCATATTAAAAATGTCAGAAATATGCTTCTCTTTAAATTGAAAATCTAAGTATAAAGGTTGTCAATAGACTATTCTTGTTACATATTTAAGTATGTTCTAAAATAAGTAAAAAATTTTGCGGCTTCATAAGAGTATGCAAAAGTCTTCATAGCTCATGCAGAATACATTTGAATTTCAATTCTTGCATCATCATGCAAATATATTGAAATATTTGCAATGCGTACTATATGAGCACATAAGAAAGGAAAAATTGTTTAGAAATACATGCACGTATATATCTGTATATATGTTTATTTTTTGAAAGTATTTGTCGGAAGAAGAAAGGGATATTTGTGATGAGCAGCAACAGCGAGAAGCATTCATTGAGTTACATATCAAAACATATCTCGCCTTTGTACCACACTTCCGTTTCCGTTGACTGGCAGAGAAAGAGAGCGTGTGTGTGTGTGTGTGGGGGTAGTTGGTGGTGTTAGGTAAGATAGTGTCAAAAACACAATGCTTGCTTAACACTTCTTGTTGCTGATTGCATTGCCTTGTTTGGCCAGCACATTGCACTCGCATTGCATTTGAATATTTCATCATCTAAATATACTTGTATATGCGGACATTTTTGTGCCACTTGCAAAATGCAATCAGATTAAAAATTGTTTATACCCTACTTTTACCCCAGTCAGCTGCCCACACTAACATAAGCTGCGAACGTGTTTTTGGCATAAATTGCAGCACATTTAGTTTGTTTTTCAATTAGCAAACAGTGTTAAGGCTCAGATACTGGAATACTGCTGACAAGATTCCACTAATTGGTATTTTATCTTTTAATTTCAACACACATTTTCTCGATTTTCCAGCTTAGGCACTTTGGCACGGTTTTAGTTTTCGTTTTGTTTGCCAATGGATTTTCCGCTGTGTTTTCTCCATTATTTCTCCTGTTGAGTGGATCGTTTGCTTTTCGGTCGCTCGCATAAATTATATTATTATTTTATCGTCGCATTAGTGGCAATTAAATATTCCCGATTTGTCTACCTACATTTTTTTTCTTTAATGCTGTTTATGTTTGCCATGTGGCCTCGTTTTTTTTTTGTGCCGAACTGCTTTTAAGCGGATTATAGCTAATTTGCCTGTCAAAGCTATTAGCGACATTATACGGTAAATGAGTTGGATTTCAATTTGTGAATCAAATCAGTTGGCTAAATACCCGGCTTGACAAATTTAACTAAAATCTGGCTACTGTATTTTAAAACTCAACAAGTAGTCAACTCAAAAATTATTTTTAGGTTTATATAAAAATTGTTTTGGAATTACTGAGACTTTTATAAAATTTAATTAAACTTTTATATACAATTAACGGATTAATACCAAAGCTTTAAACCGGAAACAGTAATAGTAGTAGTTGTCTCTTGTCTATTATTTTATTTTTTTTTAGATAATGAAAATATTATTCTTCAGTTTTAACCACTTCTCTTTATTTATATTTATAATTTAGTTAAAGATTAATTTATAAAAAACTTGATTCAGTTCATATTCACGATATAATCTTATCTAATCTTCGGTACAAAATACCAGCTACTGCTCTGGTAATGTGTGAAAATAATTATTAAATATTTACTTATTAATATTGATTTTATTTTTTATTTATTTGCTACCGTCCACTTGATAAACGATGTGACAATTTAAATCTATTGGGGCACGCTGTATGATTAATTGGTCCCAGCCAGCAGCACATCCCTTCTCTGACATGTAGCAAAACAAATACAATAGCAACAGCAACAACAACAACAACATAGAGCTGTGGCCGTGAGGGCCGTGCAACACTTTTATGCGACACTGCCAATTTGATATTAAAATATCGCAAACAGTTGTAATAAAAAAGTTTTTTTCAGTTACCATTTTTTTCCACAAAAGATTTATCCACCATAATTGTTTTATATTAAAGACTTAACATGATTCCAAGCTATTGCTAAATGGTATTTATTTTAATTTAAATTCGTTTAGAGCTTAGTTTTGTCAAATCGCTAGTCGATAGAAAAAACCAATCTCTAGAGAAAAAAAAATTACTCGGCCACGCTGACTTCCGTATGAGTATTGCTCTGTTGGTTACACCCGACTGCACCATTCTCACTGTTTTTTTATGGAATTTAATTTGCTTGTACTATCCACAGATAAACAGGAACTTTATTTATTTATATTTCGGATATGCTTTATTAACTCGTTATCAAGATCGAAGTCTGGCCAATAAACTTTGGTAAGAGTTGTGGTCGCTTTCCTGTTAAATGGTGTGAACTGTAATTTGTATAAGGGAATCGCCAGTTAATCGCTGGACTTTAAGCTTTGCGATAATCAAACAAGTTAGAGTGCTCTTGTCGGGAGCGCCCGACTAGCAGATACCCTGTACACAGCTAAAAGCCAGTTTTAATTTATATATATAAAAAATCTGAAACCAAGCAAAAGCCGTAAGTTGCGCTCTTTTTTCAACGGCTGTGCTAAATTTATTTTAAACGAAATTATGATTGTCTGAGATTTTCAGAAATTAAAAAGACCATATTTGCGGCGAGAAGAAATTTTGTTTTTTTTTAACAAAAAACGAAAAATTGTTGAAATGGGCATGCCTTAATGCCTGTTATTGAGATTTTCACAAAATATACCCTTTTTATGCATTTTTAATGGGCTCAGGGTATAAGGAAATGAGAACATTTCTGTCGGGTGTAACTGACATCACAATACTCGTTCACAAAGTAGTGAAAACGAAAACATGTGTCCTGAGCAGCCTGAGCCTTCTGCTCTCCAAATTAACTCAAGTTCTGCAACAAGAAAAGAAAATAGGAAATATCAAAAATTAAATTATTATATATACAATAAATCGGTTTAATTTGAAATGTCAAGAAATTCAACTTTAGTTATCCAATAAGAATTAAAGCTAAACGTTTAAAGTTGTGAACAAATTCTAGTAGTATAAATAAAGTTGCTATTTGACTATATCTGCCACAAGCATGCAAACATATTAAAATTTTCTACAATTCAGACGATTATTAGCTAGACGGATATTGAACAAATCCAATATACTCTGTTTACTTCTTGAAAGAGTGTAAAAATTATGCTGTCCAAAGCAATCAGCTTATTAAAAAATTGATTAAGCTCACGTAACCTCCGGTCTGACTGATAGCCGACCACCTAGACAGGAACCGGCATTCATATAAAGGCAGCCCAGAACTGCGAATCTCCAACACTCGCTAAAGTCAATTGATAGTCAGCAGTATGCCATTCAAGCCGGAGATCACCTACAACCCGGATCAGAAGACTTGGAGTGGCAACCATGAGCCTCCATACTTCTCTCCCGATTTGTCCATAGGCGAGATCACCTTCAATGAGATGCGACGCCACCCACAGCTGATTGCCCAGGTGAGTTTTGGGAAAAAATGCCTTAATTCAGTTGTATATAAAATGGTTTAAATTTTTCAGATCTCGGCAACAGAAAATACGACGCTGACCCGGCAGGAGCTCTTCCTGAACTCGCAGAGTGTGGCCACCTACATGCGCAACCTGAACCTGCACCAAT
>SCDY01000649.1:0-50846 GCA_004143825.1 Drosophila micromelanica | reverse complement strand
GTCGGCGCAAGAAAATCATCAAATTCAATTTCGGCAGCAAAAGCCAATGTAGGCAAATTAACACAGGCATTTCTATTGTCGTGCAGTGGCGTAGACAGGCGGCATTTTGTATGTATGCGCGTTACTCATCTTAGTGTTTATATTGTCTTTGGTAAGGACCTATTATTTTGAACTGATTCAACACTCGGCCATATTTTTAGCAAAGACACACACAATTGGTTACATTCCGGGATAAAACGTGCGAATTGCTGACGAAAGCTGGAAGATTACAGACTGATTTAAGATTCCAACAACAGATGGCGCTTTGTTCCAAAGTTTGTGGCAGCTTTCGTTCCCATCTATCGGTCACGAACTTGGAGTGTGACCAGCCAAACAATAAAGCTTAGCATGTATAATCTATAGATGTAAATTCACAAGAATCACACGTCTAGCTTAAGCAAATATAACGCACTAAATATTTTGCCCGTAGCTCGTATAGTCTCCGATATATTGTAAGAAAACAAAAAGTTTACATCGATTTTTATCGATATTAATGAAACGGGGAGAGTTATAAAAAAATCGATACCTTTTTTAGTTTTCTTATTATCGATATTTATCGCTTTTTCCAAACTATAAACGCTACAGCAGTAAAGCGCACAAAGAATTGAAACATTTCAGGTTTTGGATGCCTCCCCCAGTCGCCCCCAATATCGATAAAACCATAAAAACCGCAAATCAAATACTACAGACTTGCAATTTGGTTTGTACATAAATTTTGACACACATTTGCACAAAACCATTACACCTTTTTTTACTCTTTTTCAATGGGTTTAGGCTATGAAAATCTAGGGTCTCTAGCTCTAAAACTGGGTGCGTGCCTGAGATATCAAGGTCGCAATCTTCGGCTCTCAGCTCGTCGACCTGATCAAGAGTTTATATACTTTATGTCTCGTTTTGGCTTTTACATACTTTTACAAAAAACCAATATACTCTTTTTACCAATTTTTAAAATGTTCGGGGTATAAAAATTCGAGTTTGGGGTGGCTCTTTTGATAATGCAGGTATGCTTAAAAGTTGTATTCAATAATAATATTGTTAATTGGTTATTAAATTTAATTTGGGTCGTGTGTTGCGCATTAAGTCTGTATTCATTTTTGAAACATTTTAAAACCGATTGTGAAGTGATTTTCAACGTTTAGCATTCCACCCTTACACTGAGCATGGAATGTAGAGATATGTCGGAGTGAAGTGTTAAGTGCTGAAATGGCGTATAAAATATGTATCCATGCAAATTGGAGAAGGCATCGCCATACATCCAGCTTGAGATCTGAACCCATTGAAAATTGGTGAAAAGGGTATAATGGTATTGTGCAAATGTATGTAACATGCAAAAGAAAGAATTTTCCAACACCAAGAAATCGCAAAAGAATGAGCCGATCGACTGGGCTATTGTTCCAGATCATCTATCTGTAGCATACATTAGCACAAAACTATAATACTTCTGTTCACGTATTTTTAATTTATACAGGGTATAAAAAGGTACATTTTAATTAATTTAACGAAGTTTAAATACTCTTACAGAAATATGACTGAAAACACTTGAAAAATAATGTAAGGGTACTTTGTTAGTATTTCGAGTTGCCAACACCAAATGTTCTACAATAAAAAATATATACGTATAGGTTGGACATGTATTTTTTAGTGTGCTACACGAATCGTAATAAAATGTCTAGTCTCTGTGAGTGAAGAGAAATTTGCTGAATTGCATTTGCACAATATGTATAGCAAATGGCAAATAAGCTTATTATAATTATATTTAGTTTCATAAATTTTAGCAATGCGGATCGTTGTTATATTATACTACCTATATAGCTTCCTAAATGTATATTCGATTTTATGCCAGCAAAATAAATCAAGCCAGAAGTACAATGAGGAATTTGAAAATTTTAAGGTATGGTTATAAAAATGACTGGATTATCTATCGAAATTAATAATCATATAATTTTAGAAAAGAAACAATAAAAGCTATGTACGAATCTATGATGAAATCCGAAGCTTCAAAGCTTACGAGGAAAATCACAAAATTGTCAGTGAACACAATAAATATTACGATACTGGAAAATCTACCTTTAGATTGTCAACAAACACAATGGCTGATATGGTATTTATTCCCACACCATCATATCCCCTAATTAGCTTACTTGGCCCTTGCGAAGTGCTTCTGTTTAAGCTTAACTAAATTTTCGTTTTCCACATACTTTTTGTACTCGATCACGAAGTGAAAAGTGAAGTGAAAAAAATATTGGTTAGGAAAGAAAAGTTTAGGAGTCTAGCTTTTATAGTCTTGGCTATAAAAACTGATAGTAAATGCTAGTTCTAATACTCTTTATATTATTGCAGACTACCGATTCATACCTCAAAGGATTTTTACGTTTACTCAGGAGTCCAGCTATATCTAGTTCAGATAACATTGCTGATTTGGTTGGATCTACGATGATAAATAATGTTCCTGAAAGTTTCGACTGGCGTAAAAAAGGTTTCATTACACCATCGTATAATCAACAAAGCTGCGGCTCATGCTATGCCTTTAGCATAACTCAAAGTATAGAAGGGCAAATCTTCAAGCGCACCGGCAAGATACTGGCCTTAAGTGAACAACAAATTGTTGATTGTAGCATATCACATGGCAATCAGGGATGTACAGGCGGCTCATTGCGAAACACACTCAGATATCTACAAGATACCGGAGGTCTGATGAGATCCATTGATTACCAATACGCTTCAAAGGTAGTACTATTTATTGAATACCAACAGGTAAGGAGTCTCCGGTATCCGCTCAAATTTATTCATCACATTTAAAAAGCAAGTAAGAGTGTTCTAGTTTGGATTGCCCGACTAGGACGGTATAATAACAACTTGAAACAGTCTAAAAGGGTCTTTGCTTTTATTGTTATTTTGAAAAACATTTGCAATTTGTGATATATACGAAAATCTTCTGTCAAATTTGGTAACTCAAGGCTTATAACTTTGGGAGATATAGGCATTTCCCATTTTGTAGGTTGAGGACACTGCGGGGACGGTTACCAGGAGTATGCATACCAAATTTTGTGACTATCTTTAAAGTTAACCCTTCGATCTGTGCTTATAAATATTTCAACCCGTTTGCATTCACACAAATTCACACTCACAAATGCACGTCGCACGCACTTTACTTGGCAGCTTAATATAAAAACAAAATCCCTGTTTTCTTCTAAACTAAATTTATGAAATTTTTTGGAATTAAGAGAACAAGATCAGCTTTCCAGCTTTTGTAGTTTTCGAGATCGCTGCGTTCCGACAAACGTCCTAATCAAGAATATAAAAAACAATAAAAAATAAAAAACAATTAACAAAATATATTTTCTTTTAGAAAAGAGAATGCCAATTTGTTAGCGAACTGGCTGTAGTCAATGTCACCTCATGGGCAATTTTACCGGCAAATGATGAAACCGCTATGCAAGCAGCTGTGGCGCATGTTGGTCCCATTGCAGTCTCCATCAACGCATCTCCAAAAACGTTTCAGTTGTATAGGTAAATCTAAATACGTTTGTAACTGAAATTGTATATGATTATTTGCGAAAAGATTACTGTTTCTAAATATTTTAACAAATCTAATTCTAAATCTAATTCCCAACAAAAAAGAACTATCTTCGTTATTTTTATTATGTCTTGCGGCTTGCTGCTTGCTGTATACATTTTATCTAATTGATATTATTAAAACTTCTTCTTTTTAACCAATAATTATTAATCTTTTTACAATAGATTCTTTTAGTGCTGTAGTTGGTGTAGTAGCTCTCGTTTCTTTAAAAAACCGTAAACATTTTGAGGTTATTGTAGATTTTTATTATTTTACTATAAATATTCGGAAATATAAATATTTGGAAAAGTCGAAGTCTCTAGCTCTTATAGTGTCCGAGGTCCGAGAAAAAAGAATTATATTTGTGTAAAAATATCTACATAGACTTTGTAGGTCTTATCTCTTATATTTATTAAAATTTTAATTATATTACAGTGACGGCATCTATGACGACCCCGCCTGCACCTCAACTTCTGTGAACCATGCCATGCTGCTGATTGGGTTCGATAAAGACTTCTGGATTCTTAAGAATTGGTGGGGAGAAATGTGGGGCGAATCTGGCTTTATGAGAATACGTAAGGGCATTAACTTGTGTGGGATTGCAAATTATGCAGCTTATGCAATAGTATGAGCCTTAGATACGAATATTTTAAAAAGTATATTATTGAATCATAATGTTTTACAATAAATGAAAAAGAAATTTTGCCTTTATGAGAATGCATAACGGTATTAACTTGTGTAGGTATGAGTATGAGTATAGTATGAGCCTTACAAAAGAATCTTAATAAAACTATATCATTGAATCAAAATATTTTACACAAAATGAAAAGAAAAGTGTTTGTACATAATTACATAAAATGATTGATCATTATAAACTTAAATTTGCCCATATTAAGTACTGCAAATCATGCAAATATGACGTTCAACGTATAACGTGTCCAAAAAATGAGTATATGTACTTACACGCCCGGCCATCTCCTGTGTCCCTTGTCCCGTGTCATTTGTACCGTGTCCCTTGGCCAATACCTTAATTTAATTTGCATGCCGCAATTTTGTTGGAAAAGTTAATTAAATTAAAAGCAATATTCACAGTTCGTTGAATTCAAAATACAAAATACGTGTTATGTGAAAATTATGGACATGATGCGAGGGTTGGGGGTGAGTTTTGCAATTGCATTGTGTAGTATTTTCAGGGTTGTCCAAAGATGCGCATGCGTATCGAATTTGAACACGCCCATTCGGTAAATCTTACCATAATTGGTGAACAACGTGCCGAATATACAAACCTCTCATGTTCATTGCTTGTAAACATTTAATCCCTGAGCCCTTATTGGTTGTTTTTTCTGCCTGCTGCCTATTTGTTGGGCAGTCACTTTTGAGTATTTGGACTGATGGCTTTAGCAGTGTTCAGACGAACATTTCTTACTTAGTCTTCATAGTTGCGTCGGGACGCGAGATTTCTTAAATTTGTCGCAACAATTTTCGGAAAGCAAACTTAATAAAAATGTTTCATATGTGAATTCATAAATTAATTACAATGATAGTAAAGGACAAATTTGAAAATCGATTGTTTGATAGTATCCTTCATTAAAATTGTTTAAATTATTACAAGGTGATTAACTTATATAATCCTACAATTTAATATTGGTTATCCTCTAGAGATGCATTGACGAAGAAAATTTAATTTACAATACTTTTGTGTATTATTCTTTGTATTTGGTTTTTAATCCTGGTTAAACAATCACGAATTTTCGATCCCCATTTTCAATGGTGGATTTTAGAAAAATAAGAATGGACATGTTTCCTACGTATGTATGTAGGCAAAAGTATTTATATTTTCAGTATCAACACCCAATCGGATCACCTCTCTATTTCTTTGCGAGTTTGTATTTCTTCTAAAATACATCAATTAACAATGCGTAAGTCGGGACAGCATTTAACTTAGCAACTGCGGTTGGCACCTACTATGGAATATTAATTAATAAATAAGCTCTAAATGCATACTACCACTCACAAATGTTAAGCGGTTGATAAATATCACTCATAGGAAATATCACTCATGGGTTATCGATAATTCAAAATAAACTTGATGGACAAACAGACATAGATTTTCACAAAACCATTATACTCTTTTTTACCATTTTTCAATGGGTTCAGAGTATAAAAAGTTACTTTCTCTCAAACCGATTTTCTTTTTCAATTTTGTAATTGTAATTATTTTTATTTCTATACTCGTTTACAAAGTGGAACCAGTATATTGGATTTGTGGAGTGTCCGTCATGCTGTCCGTCTGTCCGGATGAATGCAACTTTTTCAGCGCGATTGAAGATAGAGACTTGAAACTTTGGATTTATGGTTGTACCTATGCTCTTCAGACAAAGTGTATAGATTTGTGTGCCACGCCCACTAAGAGGCTGGCAATGCGATAACATGTCGATACACCTCAAATCGAAAATTGATAAGACGTGAATATTTTCCACAATTTTTAGATAGAGCCACCAAATATGGGATGTAGATAGAGCCCTTAATATCCCGGACATGCCCACTAAAACATCCCCCAGAGCCCCCGGCTTCCTAACCAACGCCAAATCCCACTCGCGCCAAATTCCACCCACGCAAATCGCAACAATCGAAAGCTCTCACGGTTTTAATGCTAAAGTCACCCGCCCCACGGATCGCACAACTTGCAAAATACCGAAGTTTGTCTATATAACAGTAATGGTTAAGAAGGTGAACCAGTATGTATTTTATATAACAGTAATAATTAAGACTGCAGCGTTCTTACTTGTTTCTTCCGCCTCAGTACTCCGATCTTTATAAATTCAATTTTAGGTATTAGCAGGAAATCACATTTTGTTGAATTTGACGGAGGGCATTCGCTGGTTACGCTAGATCAGGTAAATCACCCAGGGGATTTAATTCGCTTGCTCTTTGGCCAAGTAGCTGCGCTTGGCCCCCACTATAAAAACTGTTGTAGTCTCATACAAACGGACATGACTAAATCGACTCAACTAGATTTGCTGATCAATAATATATATACATATAGGTGCTATTTTCTGCCTGTTATATTGATTTGCACAAAAAAAAATTTTTAATTTCAATGGGTTCAGGGCATAGAACATTTTTATCATATGGCGCCCTATGTGAGTAACTCATTCTGATTGAGTTTATAAATACATATGTATATGTAGATACGTAATGCCAAAGCTTCACCACTTAATAAGCAATCAACATTATTAGCTTTTTTAAACGCATGTAATATATTTGGTAATTGAATATACTTCAAGTAACTTGCGTAATCTGTTAAATGCAGCTTTTCTATGGCTACGAATACTTACCTGTAGAAAAGGACTTTTAATTAGGCAAAGTAAACTCAATTATCCGCGCTTTTCATTTTCAAATGTTAATCGTCCAGCAATTTAACCCAATTAAATATGCATGATGTTTTACGTGTAAACAAAAGACCATCAGCGTAATAATGATTACCCGCCCTCAAATGGAACACCTACTATTATTTGCCTGTTGACAGTAACCACTCAACCGAATTATTGCCAACTCATCAGTGGGTATTTTAGTCTTTATCTGCTTCTGTGCCTCGTGTTCGTCAAAGGACATATGCTTTCAAATTTCAACCACCTTTGGGACTCTATAGACCTACTGTAATCGTTTTCAATTTCAATAGTCCATCGTATTCATTTCCATGTATGTGTGTATTTATGCTTGTGTATACGTATACATAAATGTTTTTATTATCAAGTTCATTTTAAATTGTTGAATACCCTGTACGCATAACATGGTTGGATGTGCGAAATAAAAAAAAAGAGAATAAATTATAGAATAAAATTTGATAAGTGGGGTAAGGTAAATTTTTTTTATTATATATAGTATAGGATATAGGATTCAATACATGCGAACAAACAATTTTTTTTAGTATTTTTTTCCCTGCTCGACATACCTATAAACAAAAAAGCCTGGTTTTAAATTTAAGCAGGTTGCAGGGTATCCATCCGTCTGGTACTTCAGAAACGTTTGCTTAAATTGAAATATGAAACTTGGGTAAGCAAAGTGGAGTGAAAACAGAACAGCACGCCTTTTATAAATAAACAAAGCACTTAAATTAATGTCAGGTAATTGCATTTGTATTGCAAACGTGTTGCATCGCGTAAGTCCCCTTTACCAAAATTCTTATGTTTACATAAAACAGTTTGTTCTGGCTGGCTATCTGGTGATGGGTGGTGACCAACACCCAGCCTTAACGGCAAGGGCAAGGAAGCTGATATTTGACAAAAGCTTCATTTTGAGCACTGACGGGCTATCTGGCCGGCAAGAGTAGTGCAGCAAAACCGAAGGATCGGAGGTTCATGTTCGTGTTGCACTAGAGCCATATAGATTCAATTATATGGCTCAAAAAGAACGTTTGACGGAATTACGAATGCAGTTGAAATGATGTTATTTTAGTCGTGCTTGTGAATTATTGTATGAAAAGAGAATGCAACGTGATCAAATTTTTACTGGAGTATTTGACAACAAGCTGCAGTGATCATGGTAGTGATTACATGCTGAGTAAGGTGGTTAGGACTTGCAAATCTGCGAATCTTAACAAACAAAGTTGGTAACTACCTATCGGGACTATATTTGGATCATCAACAGGAGAAGCATATTGATGTAATTATAATGGATTCTGTTACAATTGTGGTGGGGACTGGATCCCAGAATGTAATGAAAAATGTCCAGCGAAGGATTTTGTTTGCAAATGCGGAAAAAAGGGTCATTTTCAGAGAATGTGTTGTCGCGAGGATGTGGAATGGCTAAAATTGAGTTGAAGGAAAGTCTTAGTTGGATGAAATGATAAAGGTAAAATAAGTATAAGGAATATTAAAATCTAAGAAACAGTTATTTGTATAGATTAAACTTGATATAGAAAAATTTCAAAATAGTGGGTTGAGACGTATTGTTAATGTTAACTGTGTTCCATTAAAAAATTTGCAGACTTTAAAAATTAATTGAGTAATAAATGCAAAGTACTTTCCGGCTTATGATTATAATAATAACAAAGATAAAATTTTGGGTACTGTAGATTTTAAGCTAAAATATATTAATTTCAAAAAGGAACGAAACGCTAGCTTTGTGGTAAGAAGCCTGGGCAAGCAACTTTCCGTTCACAGCCGGAAGCTACGCCAGTAATTCACTATAAGAAAAGATTTCAACATGCTATCATGGCTACATTAAAATAAACATTTTTTCAGATTGTGAAGGATGACATTTTTTTACTCAACATGCTATCATGGCTACATTAAAATAAAAATTTTTTCAGATTGTGAAGGATTTTACTCGTTTCTTTTTCAACTAACTAAGTTCTCAACTTGCAGGTGGAATATGTAAAAAGTGCGTGTTCACAGTTTTAGACTGTGCTTGTGGATTTTGGCAGCTGGGATTGGATAAGGAGTGTTTAGAATTGACAACGCTTATGACTCCATTTAGAAGATATAGATTTAATCGACTGTTTTACTTTAATGACAATACTTAAAATGAGGAAACCTGTAGATAAAAAAGGTGTTAATCGATTTATGGGACTATTTAGTTTTGTTACAAAATTTATTCCAAATTTGTCAAAACGAAAAATTGATATGCGAAATATAACAAGAAATTATGTAGCATTTGATCGACAGGAAGAGAAAGAAAGAAAGAATTATATTCAATATATTAAATATATTAGGGATGGCGTGGAATTTATATTTTATATTTTTTCTTATATTAATATTTAATTATTAATTCAATTTTTTCACAATTTAGTTTTATTGCTGGTTTCAGGTTATTTACTAGCAATCTCACTTGTATTTTATATCATTTACGGTAATTCACACGTATAATTTACAATAAATGTAAAACAAATGGTGTCTAGCATTAAAATATACAAAAATTTCAATATCAGAAACAACCCTGTTTAGAATTTCCTAACCTTGGGCAAACACCCCCGATTTATTTTTACTGACTAGCTAAGTACATCTGCCAGATTGTTAACAATCTGCTGTTTTTCCAAATACTAACATAATTTTGTCATTATTTACGTCACTGGTTTGTAATTCGTTCAACCCTCTGGTGGATTCCTCCCTTTTCAAGCTAAGAAGTCTCGTAATCATTTGTTTCCCTTTCCATACAGTGGCATTAAGCTAAACAATCTGTACTGTGTAACTTTGTTGTAACCATATTATCTTTAACGAATTGTCTCTAGGGACAATCTTCTTTTCAATTATGCCATTCACACGCATAATATAATTGAATGTGGGTGCTTTCACATAAGAAGGCGGAATAAATTTGTTCCAACATTAATATACAACAATTTTATATCCACATAGCTCCCAATTGATTTAGGCAGAGAATTAAAATGTAGGCTCTCATATAGCATACCCAGTTTAGGTCTCTAGCTTTTGTGCTTTCCGAGATCGCCGTATTCATACATACAGACATGGCCAAACCGAATTTAGCAAATACACCGATTAATTTGTACCTTCATTACATACAGCTCCTCTTACGGCTTCTTGATATGATATTTGGTCCCTCGACGTCGTTTCGTTTGTTTTTGTACCTTTATACCTCCTCTGACCGATTTGTGTCCTGCGACGCACGGCTCGCAATCAGATCTCCCATTCTGAAAAAAACAACATAATTTAGATGGGCTCAGGATATCTCCAAGTCAGGCACACCCAAATAGAGTTCTCTTGTTTTACATTTTCCTTTTGGTATTATTTTAAATTTTTAAAAAATTCGGTTGAGTTTGGCTACTGCCTTAAATCATATATAGAAATAAATTGAGTGTACCAAATTTTAAATATGTTAAGTTGGTTGATTCAATAGTTTTATTGAATAAATATAATTTGCTGAACTCTTTTTTAAAATGCGTATAAAAAGAATATTTTGCAAAATGATCAAAGGAACTCATTAAAGTTTTTTTTTTTCAGATATAGTGTAAATGGCATTCGCAGAGTCTATTCCAAGATCTAGTCGATCTTCAACTCCACCTAATGGAATGGAAAACAGTCAAATATCCATATCTCCAAAATCAAATCATGTGCGTTGACTTTTACAAATACAACTCATTGCCACAAAACACATAATAAGTACATATAAAAACTCTTAACTATTGAAACCGTATTTCAAATACAAAACTCAATTTACTTATAATTTGGGGTGTGTTCTCCCACTCACCGAAAACAAATCGAAAGCAGACAAATGTTTCCCTTGAGGTTTTGTATTTTACGTGCTTTGATTATTTATTTTATAACAATATAAAAAATATATAAAATATATGCAGCCAATAAAGAGTCACTGGCACTGCTATTAAAACAAGTGAGAGGGCTCTGGTCGGGGCGGCCCGACTGGGAGATACCCCGAACACTGCGATTTGTAAAGACAGAATTTGCAAGATAATCCTGGTTTAGTTAGTAGCTACCCCTCTTACGATTATACCTTCGTCCACGACGTGAAACTAATATATTGGGTTTGTGCAATGTCCGTCATGCTGTCCGACTATCCGTTTTTTGGCGCTTTTGAAGATATAGACTTGAAACCTTGGATATATACTTCAGACAAAGTAGTAATATTTTTGTGCCACGCCCAATAGGAGGCTGGCAATTTGATAACATGTCAAAACCTCAAATCGCAAATCGATAAAAGGTGAATATTTCCCACAATTTTTAAGATAGAGCCTACAAGTATGGTATAGAGATGGTTAATGACCTCACGCCCTATATTTCCCACAGTTTTTAAGCTAAATATACCAAATTCGGAAGGTACATAATTGTTCAACTCCTTCGATCGGTATAAAAATTTCAAACAAACTCAATTATAAAGACAGATCGCAGAGCTCAGTGTATCGCCTGGTCGGGCTATCCCGACTAGAGCTTTATGTACTATAGCACTAATGAAATGTATTGATAGTTTCATCAAGATCGACTACGAAACACAAAAGTTATTAACAAAATTTCACAAGCCAAGTAGCAGCAAGCGCAAGCAGTGAATGAGTGTGTAACACACATAAGTGTGTGTGTATGGCTTGAAGTGTGTGTAACGATAGCTCGCAGCTGAGTTAAGAGTAGCTCCTAGTCAGTATTCCTTGTTTTAACAGGCTTTCTTTATTTATATGTTATTTTTACTTCTGGAAGAATATAAAACAAATATTTTTGCATACTTCTGTTTTAGGTGAGCTCCGTACTGCTTTATGGTATACCTATTGTGTCCTTGTACATCGAAGGACAAGAGAGACTGTGCCTGGCGCAAATCTCAAATACCCTTTTAAAACAGTTTAGCTACAATGAGATACACAATCGTCGCGTGGCCCTTGGAATAACCTGCGTGCAATGCACACCTGTTCAGTTGGAAATTCTGAGGAGGGCCGGTGCAATGCCAGTAAGCTCGCGACGATGTGGCATGATCACGCGCAGAGAGGCTGAGCGGCTTTGCAAAAGTTTCTTAGGTGATAATACCCCACCCAGATTACCTGACGATTTCGCGTTTAGCGTACAGCACAAATGCGCTTGGGGCTGCCGTGGGTCGTTTTTGCCTTCGAGATACAATTCGTCACGTGCCAAATGCATTAAATGTACCTATTGCGGAATGTTCTTCTCGCCAAACAAATTCATATTCCATTCACATCGTATAACCACAAACGATAGATATATACAGCCGGATGCTGCCAATTTCAATTCGTGGCGTCGCCATATGACACTCAGTGGACATGCGCAGGACGAAAAGATTATCCATGCATGGGAGGATGTGAAAGCTATGTTTAACGGCGGCACACGGAAGCGCCTTGTCGGCTGCAATAATCATGTCAATAACAGTAGCAGTAATAATAATAATTATTATAACAACAACAGTAATAATAATAATAATAATAATAATAATAATAATAATAATAATGATAATAATTATAGTAATAATAATAATAATAATAATAGTAATAGTAATAGTAATAACAATAATAATAATAATAATAATAATAATAATAGTAACAGCAATCAAAATCAAACCTGTCCAAGCACATTGGCGTCAATAGACGCAGATGATAAAAACGAATGCAACTCCTCAGTAAAACTGTCAACTTGTCAAACTGATATCAAAACAAGAACGCTACACGAGGACTCTGTTTGCTCCAAAATATCCATGGATCATCAATACAATTATAGTACAGTGGCGGCCGCTGCCGCTGTTGTCGGCGTCACCGCGGTGGCTGCAACTGTGGGCGTGCCTTTCAACTTGCATCGCTCGTCGGTGTTGTCGCCCCTTCAGTCGTTGCGCAACGAACACGACCTGTCCATTGTGCCGCTTTCAAGAAACTTTGTCGTAGACTATACGATGTGGCAGCAGCAGAACCAGACGCATTCAAAAAAACTAGGTGGCGGCGAAACAATTAACGGACCATGGGGCAGGCCCGACGTGAATGTATTATCCACAGCCGGGAATGCATTACGACTTGTGGAACATCAGCCATTAAGTGTAATAAAGAACGAGCCACGTTCTTCGAATTATGGCGCTATTAAAAATCGAAAAATGTCCGATGGTGCCACCAGCGATCACTCGGATTTCAATATACCCTCGATACTGAGTTCTTCCGCGTTTAAGCCTGTCGTCGCTTCGGCAGCGATTATGTCGACTTCACTATACGCAACACGATCTAACGATTCTATCAATAACGTTTACATAAGTCCGACACAATCGACGAGAACAACTACAGTGTTTACCCACAACAGCGTCACAGCAGCGGCGTCATCACACAGATTGGCGTCAGGCACAATACTCAATTCAGCTGCGAGTGCCTTTCCACCCACTTTTGATTCGATCCAGTTGAGCACAGAGAGTGAGCAGCCGGATTTTACACCACTGAGACATAATAACCATCAACTCTCTTCTGAATTAATAAGTTCAGACAATTTGAATAAATCAATTAGATTAGATCCAATTTCCATCAATACAAGTATTAGCCGGAATACCGACGAAGACGAAGACGATGACGATGAAGTGGTCGATATTGAAACGACAGAAGATGATACTGAAGCAGTGAATGATACCTTCAACATATGTCCCCACTCACCGGATGACATATCGTCTCTCAGTGCCAGCCATTCACATTCCGGGAGCCCAAATGACGATGTTGACGTCATTGGCATTACAACGGATGCCGAAGATCAATTTGATTTAAAATCAAATATTTGCTCATATGACATTAACATCAGCCGCTCAAACTTTAATATTTACAATAATGAAAAGGATGAAATGTCATCAACGGCCATAAATACAGAAGAAGAAATACGTACAAATAATGAGGTAGGAAACGTTGCAAAATACATTTATTATTGATTCAGGGCCTTTGTTGCTAAAGACCTTGACAATGATCAGTTGAATATTTTAGCAAGTTGCAAAATGCGAATTATTTTATTTGCCTGTCCGGCCAGCTATGCTCCTAATCACAGCTAAATGTTGTCAGTGACGTTATTAGGTATAACATCTGAATAGGAAGGCGATAGTGGTAAACAATTCTTAATAATTGTAAATATACTTTAAATTATAAGCAATATTATTAGGAAAAATGAAAAAGCAATAATAATAATTAGTATTTGATAGATAAGAATAAAGAAAGAGACAGATATGGAAAATAACTGACCTGATAGGAGAGTTTTTTAGCCCGTCCAGCAAGCTATGCCACTGCTCATAGCTGAGAGTGGTCAGTGATTTCCAGGAGGTATCCTGAAAGCATTGATTTTATTAGGGGAAGAGAGAGTTCTGAGAAGAACCCGTGGTAAAACCCGAAAAGAATTGTGCAAAGCATGGAGCACAGGTTTTGCATGGAATCCCAATTTAAGCCACGTAAGGCAAATATCAGAAATTGCTTCTGAACAGACTAAATTCTAACGTCATTACGTAGAAGTGGGCGCCTACTCTAGTATGTACGTAGGACATTTGCTGATATACCTGACAGCTAAAGTCGATAAGACATATATATTTGTCACATTTTTATATTTTATAATTGTACGTTTTTTTATTTATACTTTATATTTATATTTTAAGGACACAAATGGATTGAAAATATTGTCTCGGCGAAAGTGCTCAAATCAACAAAGCCAGCGGCAATTTTCAAAGAAGAATGGATCCAAACTTGACACCGATAAACTATTTTCATCTCAATCAAGTTTACATATTCCACAGCGGGTTACGTTTCCTGTATTTTTAAGGTCTCATCTAAATTCATTTCGACAGCGCCACCACCGACAACACAGTCCCAATACACCTAGACAATTATATTGCTGTGATTTAACAGCAAGAGCTAATGAGAATGGTATTGAATAATACACAGTCTAATGATATTAATGCGGTTACAAATAACACATATATATATAAATTATTAACTTTAAGTTCTAATAAATTGAATAAATCGAATAATCACGGATTTGAAATTTTGTGAATCTAACGGCCTACCTGAGTTCATGCGGCGGGGGTTCAGGGTATAAACACTATTTTCTTTTTGCAACTAGCAATAAAACATTTCCTAAATACAGGGTGTAATATAAAAATTTACGCCATAAAATATTCGATAATTGACATTGCATTTGTTCATCTCGATATCGCTGGCGATAGTCCACACCTATCAAATAGTCATCGTGAAGTGGTTTCGATACGGAAGTTCTGTGGTATCGTGCTGCCACCCATGTATCGGTTGCTTTAATTTACTTAGATTTATTTTTTTTAGTTTTGTTATTTACCTAAAATGAATTATTACCCTAAAATGAATAATTAACCCAAAATATAAAATTTTCATATTTATACATGTGTCGATAATAAATTTATTACATCCCTGCGCTAATTTTGAGCTCTATTATTTTGGAAAAAGTATCTTATACATATACATACATCGATATACTTTTTCAGTCATCCCTTGGTGCAGTTTGAAGTTTGATTGAACTAGTTCAATATTGAGCCTAACTATAAAAGAGAATATTTCAAGAAGAAAATTAATATTCATGCCAACGACATAAACCATATTAATAAAAAATGCTTAATTTGGTAAATTAATAAAAGAAAATGTGGGCTGGCTACAAGTAAACGAAATCATAATCAGCTCTACCTTATCCATATTTCTTTTCTCGTACATATGTACGTACATATGCAGGTATATTGTACAGATACAACGAATGTACGTTTGTAAATTCTTATTTTAACAAGTTTATTACATTTGTATATAATCTAATTGATACAATTCCAATGTAAAGTGTTTTGTGAGCAGCAAGTGATACGGTAATGCTTAGTTTTTTTAATACAAAGAAAAACGTATAGATGTGTACATGTATGTATGCCAGTTCACACAATCAGCATACGTATGTATTTTATTATTTGTTTGTAAAAGTGCAGCATATAAAGCGAGAACAAAAAGGCAAGGACGTACAAAATGGACATTGTTAATCAAGATAACTCAAGGTAAGAAATGTGTTTTCTTTCTTCAATAGAAAAAACGATTGCACTAACTCCCTTCTGGGGTATGCAATTATCAATTTACACATAAATATATTACAATATTTGTGTTGTTTTCTGTTGCAATAAAAATGCTGCTTTAAGCGGCCCAACTATTCCCACACTTTCACCAAATATTTACATACAAATGGGGGTGGCCGAATGCCTTTGCTTACA
The DNA here is from genome assembly GCA_004143825.1 of Drosophila micromelanica. Taxonomy (NCBI): domain Eukaryota; kingdom Metazoa; phylum Arthropoda; class Insecta; order Diptera; family Drosophilidae; genus Drosophila; species Drosophila micromelanica. The sequence goes on along the minus strand of SCDY01000649.1, from coordinate 34,573 downwards.
AAAAGAAGTGACACAGGAGTTGGTATATCTGCAAATACATGTACTATATTCTCAGGTATTCACGGTCTGATTTGCTGGCGTTACGCTATGAGGGAAGTTCACGACAACGTCCAAGCTGTGCGAATCGAATCGAGCTGCAGACGCTAAATTTTTGGAAAATTAACGGAATTCCATTGAATTTGAGCAACAGCAGCAGTAACAACAACAACTACGGAAATAAAACTGGATTGTCTCCGGAAAGGGAAAGAGAGAGAGAAAGAGAAAGGGACAATCCAAGTTTAACTAGTTCTAATGGACTTTTAAGCTCGCGTCGAGCCCTGCGTAACCGAGAACGTGCCCACAATTATTACCAGCGGTTTACCTCTAGCGATCAGATCGGAGACGACTCCCATCCTGGCTTAGCGCCAACCACTGGTAATTTATGTGGATCATATAAATCGCCCAACATTGACCATCGGAGCATCTCATCGTCGCACTTAATGCCAGCGTTTGCAAAGCGACGCTTTGTGGCAACATCTGGAGGAAGCATTGAACCAAATGAACTACAAAATGAAAAGACAAATGTCTTAACTAATTATGAAGAAGGGTTGATGAATTCTAAGGAAATCCCAGCTGCTGCTACCCAAGCCAATCCCGATCAGAAAAATCATATACGTGCCATTAACAATTCGTTGGACTCGCCAATTCGCAGATCTGCAGCCGAATGGGATCGCAATGAAAAGAACTGCAATTCCCTGGACAATGAACAATCTTTGGCACAATCACCAACATTCTTATCAGGACGACAGAGTGGAAGCTTAAATATTCAAGAAAGACGCATTGGCAGTGGCCGACTATTGCCACGAAATGATAATTGGGAATATAAAAACAAGGATACAGACTCTTTACATAATAATATTGAAAAGGACAGACCTCAAAATGGAAGTGTTGCCAATCAACAGCGCCAACGAACAAATTCCGGGAAACATAACGAACGATTAAACGATAATTTGGGAGAACGTGATAGGGATCGAGATCGCCGCCTTAACGAACGCAAGTGTATCGATAATCGCGAGCAAAACGATGGGAAAAAAAATAATCAGACAGGACGTCGTACATCCAATAAAGATAAATATAACTTTGGTGATAGCACTATTCAAAGTCGAGGCAAGCGCATAAACCTATACCAAACACCCGATAGACATGAACCTGAATGGTTTAGTGCTGGACCAACTTCCCAGCATGAAACAATCGATTTGCATGGTTTCGACGACTATGAAGCTGATAGTCCAGCCGATTTAAAAGTCGCCAAAGAAGATGCTAACAAGGAATTTGATTTAAAAGTAAACCAAACAGGGGCCCCAACATCTAGAAGTAGTAGTATCGCTAGCTTAAATGTTAGCGAAATAAATAGTAACAAAAAAGATTCCGATGAAAATAGCATGTCAAACGTTCCGCCTAATAAACGAAACAGCGCCAATTCGATTTCAAAATCTGAAGTGGAGTTCAATTTTGACGCCTTTCTCAACATGGATCCCATGGATCATGCACTAATGGTAAGTACTGGAATTACACTGTTTTATCATCACTATGAACGGCAGCCCTCGCCAGTAACGATTGAACAATAGTCGGGCGGTCCCGACTAGAGCTATCTCACTTGTTTTTACTATAATAAATGTATAAAGTTTGAAGTCTCTAGCTTAACTGAGTCTAAACATGGTGTGTGTCTGTATGTACAGATGGGCATTATATAAGAAATAAAATCATTATTTACAGGGTAATGATAGCGAGGTGCAAGGCGATGTCAAGGGAACTTCTCGCTTCAGCCAATGGTTTGCATCCAAGGAGCCAACAAATACCAAGGATCACATATATATTGGGGACACTTCTACGCCAGATACACAAGGTAACTTATAAAAAAATAAATATATTCCCATTTGGCTCGCATCTGGGTTCAGGATATTACCTAGTCAAACGGTCCTGCCTATACCATTCTTGCTTGTCTTTCGTTATTGTTTGCATTTTTTTTTCTTTTTTTTTTCAGAAATTCCAAGTGTTAAGGATTTGGAAGCACAAATGAGAAAAGTGGATTTGCGTCCAGAATATGAGATAATAAACTCAATAAGAAATGCTCATCAATCAATTAACACTGAACCAAGAGAAAAATCTGTGCCCAGAGATACGGAAGCTTTTAAAAGACTTTTACAACAATTGGGCTCCCAAAACAATGTACATCCCGGCATGGAGGCAAATCCAATAATGGCGAATGTACAATCCGTGCGTGGTGCCCAGCGTCCTATTACTCATGAGAGACCCCAGAACATGGCTCCTCGAAATCAAGATTCGCAAATAAAGGAAGATGTACAGCTTTATCAGCAGCGTCTTAAGAAGAATGATACTTTGCCACAAAGGCATATCGAAATGATTCCCCAAACACATCCCGCACTGACACCGGGTGTCCATGATTCAAACTTAGCGGGCCTCTTACCTTTGCAAACACATAAACGTCTGGAGATTCAACACTTGCTGCAGGGTGAGTATTTCAGTTTTAAAGAATGTTTAAATTGGTTTTATAAAAAAAATATTACATTACTTTAATTTTCAGGTGTTGTTCGTGGAGAAGTTTCAATTGAATTTTTAGAAAAAGAAATTACTAATGTCAACACATCACCTCATTCAAGGGAGATAATTGCAGCGGTACTTTATGAATGTTCCAATTCCGGGAGGAATGCTGTTCAACAAAATCTGACTTTTTCGAGTGACTTAAACTCCCATAATCATGTGAGGAATCATCAATACTTTAACAAGAATGTGGGCTCCGAAGGTACGTTTTTATTACATTTTACTCAAAAATGTATTAATTTTTTTTTTTTTTTAATTAAAAATATTATTGAACATTGTGGTTTATTTTTTGTATATTTCTTTAGATTTATTCACTCAAAACGCTCCGAGCCAAGGCATAAACCAACACCTAAGACATAGTAATTCGCCCACACCTTTGGCATTTACTCCAACGTCAGTTTTAAGAAAAATGACAGCTGACAAAGAAACAACATCCTTGCACAATAGTGGTGCCATTACCCAGCAATATCATCAATATCAATTACCCACTCAGCAGCCGAAACCGGCTATACACCATATGATGAATGAAACACCAGTAATACCTGCAATCAACCAACTACAGCCCCGGATGATTTTGGGAGGAAACTATGCAATGCAGCATCAGTTGAATGCCAACAGCCCACAGATATCACCAAAACTACCCCCACAGATGTCTCAATCCCGAGGTCAGCCGAACAAATGGCCTCCTGGAAACATGCAAGCAGCACTTGCAACGAAAACTTTCGGTAATATGCGAAATTTTACCATACAATTTTAAGTCTCGTTTACGAAGTGAAGCTAGTATGTTAGGTTTGTGCAATGTCCGTCATGTTGTCCGGATGTACGCATCTTTTTCGGCGCCATTGAAGATAGAAAAATTTTGGGTAAATACTTGTAGGTATCCTCTTCAGACAAATGTAAAACTTTTGTGCCACGCCCACTGGAAGGCTGGCAATTCGATACCATGTCAATACAGCCCAATAGAATACCAAATTTGGTATGTAAGGTCCTCCAAAAATTGCATTCTTGATACCCTGGCCACTCCCAGTTTTTAAGCTAGAGTCACCAAATTTGGAATATATATTAATGGGGAGCTTCCCTAAATTAAATAAATAATCCTGATCTATTAAAGATGAACCAAATAACTGTAACAAAAGGTCGAAGTGAAACGCCGCGACTTTTTTACTTGGCTTAATCGACTCGGCAAGTGATGTTTATAGGGTCGGAGATGCCTCCGTCTGCCTGTTACCTACATTTGCACAAACCCATTCTAAACATCTTGAATTGCTTCAAGGTATAAAAATAAATATGAATATATGGTATTTAAATAGGTCGTCCAATTCTGAAAGGAACTTTAAACTCTGGATCGCAGCAAATGCCTCCGCTGGCATTTTTATTAAATAATGACATGCAAATGCAACAACAAAAACTAAAATCTATGCAACCAACGGAGACAATAAATAACGATAACATGCACGTTGGACCTTCACCACATCAAAATGTTCCATATACCGAAGGAATCTCCCAGATACAGCAGCATCATTATATGCAACAGCAACGATCACAACCCAGACATCGAATTCTGCATGGCGATATGCACCGGCAAACTAATATGCCGATGCTGCCACCAGCTTCTATTTCAGGTAATTAACATGTAAATTTTTTGTCTCGATATATTTAAAAATTTTTGGTTTTTTCCTATTTACGCTTAGGTGGCCCCGAATGCGCTGAGTCTACGAGTTTAATGAAGAATAATAGCCTCGGTCCCATCAACTACCATAGAGATGACCGTTTATCACCTACAACTAATCAATTGGCCCAATGGTTTTCGCCGGAATTGCTTGCCAGAGCATCGGCTGGTAAATTGCCTCTTTTAAATATGAATCAAGCACTTAGCTTGGAAGAATTTGAACGTAGCATACAACATTCCTCAGCCACCGTGCTCAACTAAGACTAAGAATGAATCTACTTTAAAAGAGACTTAAAGCCAACTAAATAAAATAGTTGAAATTATTGCTGTATTATTTAACATATGTTTTATTTTTTGCAATTTCATTTTATATCATTCGAAGCTATTGTTTTCAATTGCATTGCTACAAGGAAAAACAACTTATCAAAATTATGCTTACACCAGCATATTACAGTACACTTTAATAGTTTCGTGAAGAAGTGAAATTATAATTCAGAATATTAAAAGCTATACTAATCGTAGATTATATTGTAAAGCAAAACACTTTTCTGTAAATAATATAAATAAAAAAAAAAAAAAAAAAAAAAACGGAAATAAATTAAATTAATAAGAAATAAAACAAGTAAACATATTTTAGTCGAAGCTATATAGGCTCTTAAATATTGATAGAACCATTAAATATGTTCTGTGTTAGAATTTGGAAGGCTTTATTTATAAAACCGTGTGATGAACAAGCCTAGTTTTTTGGATTTAATTGTTCCAGGTGCTGGCAACAAACGAAAGTTAATAATGTGTTATTGTATCTAATCGGAAACGCCCTACTAACAGATACCCAGAACTCAGCATTAAGAGCATTGAAGTCTGCAAGTCCGTAGTTCGTAAGTCTGTAGTTTTTCATTTCCGTTTCTTTTTATAGTCTTTCACGAGAGTGAATCGCGAATTTTAAAGCTAGTCACAAAACTTGGTATGTATATAGTTGGTGACCTCCCTTAAAGACTGCGACCTTGACATCCCGGCCACGCCCAGCGCGTACGCCCTTAGATAACTTGGTCCTTTAAAGATCGGGTATAAAAAGAGGGAATTAAATTGATACACAAACGTCTTTGAGCTTTGTTTTATTAATTTTTGTCAAGTCCCATATAGGTTGCTTAAATTATATATACTTAGTTAAATTGGCATTTAGTTGTGAAATTGATTCATATAATGTGATTAATGTTTTTCCTTGGGAATAAACAATAATAAATACCTAATGTGTGCAATTTGAATTTATCTTTATTTAAATTGTGTTTCCATATGTAAAAGTTTAACCATATTTGTAGGTGGGATAATCTGCGACTAATCCTACGTACACTTACATACTATTTAAGCGACAACAACTTTTGCAAATAAATACTCAAATACATGGATATGTACATGCTACCTATAAGTATGTATGGAACAATTTTAATGTTTAGTTTGTTTATTAAAAATTCATCTACAGGGTTTCTTAAGAAAACCTTTAATATTGACATACGACTAAATAATTTGAACAAAAAAACTTAGCACAACATTTTTTCAATCATCTTTAAAATGTGTTAGGATCTTTAAAAAACTTTATGAAGTATGTGTTTCAAGTTTTACAAAAATTGTGCTTTAAAGTTTTCGCACAAAATGAACTTTATTAAATTGAAGACCTAAATACTGCAAATATTTTTGATTATATATGAAGACGGCAAGTTGACATTAATAGGCCTTGAGATCATGTAATCAGAAGCTTTATTCACGTAGAGTACATATACATATACATACAAAGCATCAACACTACAATAACCGATCGTTAAAAAAACTTACAAATAAAGAGGAAATATGTACAGTGAACATTTTGTAATGGTTTCATGATTTGAACGTTTGATGTAACTTGTAGCTTTTACATTTCAAAAGTGACGTAGATTCCAGGCCGTATTGCCAAGTTGCAATTAAAATTGATTTATCCTTAAAGAGCTGTATTTAAGCATATAATAACTTTTTCTAATATTTTAAAATTCGTTCACTACCTATGCATAATATATTTATTTATTATTATAATTATAATTTTTTTCTTTGTGATGTAACATACTATGTGAACAGACAATCGATAATATAGTACATGCTTACATTTTTCTATCAGCATTGGGGGTGTGATTTTTGTTTTGTTTTTGTTTTTTTTTTTTTTTTTTTTTGTATTTTATGCATCTGGGCTTTATACCGTTTTTCTACTAGTTCACACAATAAAGAGATATGGGTTTGTGTAATGTATTTCTTAGGCCGTCCGTATGAACGCAATTTTTTTAGCCGCTGTTGAAGACTTGAAACTTGGAATATATACTCGTGAATAGCTGCCTCAGTAAAGTGTAAAAATATAATTTGTAATTTGTATCTCAATGTATCGCCAAGTAGCGGCCAGCAGACCTAGCGCCCAAGACACAAAGCTCTGCTGAATTAGATAGGTTAGGTGATCAGGTAAGTTAACAAAAATTTGGTTAAATGCAAAATTAAATTTAGTTCTGAAAATTTTAGAATTTTCAAGAAGCAAGCCTTACACAAGTTTTTGGCTTGCCTAAACTTAAACAATTTTTACAATAGTAACTTTTCGCAGACATAGAGTAAATGCATAACTGATTGATTGGATTAAATTTTACTATGTGAGGAATAAATATGTAAGGCAGAAGTTTGATCAAATATATGTATGCGTACATTAAAAACAACACTTTAGCATTAAGTCTAACTTTTATGTCAATACACAATAGTACACATTCATATTCATAAAGTGTCGAATCTCCGATCTAAGCTATTTTATCGTCAACGCTTATGCAGGATGGATCAGCATTGCCCATCCTGCAATCGCATTGCTCAGATGTGGGCGCGCTATTAAAGCATTCTTCATTCTTATGAATAACAGCAGTTCGGGCTTGGTCCAGCTCACAAGTCGGGCTGTTTTGGCTACCATTTTGCGACGGTCGTTCAGATGCTTCTGTAGTTGTAGCAACACCCGCTCCGACGCCGGCGTCTGCAGTATTGAATCCAACTGGCGTGCGGCTATATCCAGAGCTTGTGGGTACTCCCTGAGCCCCGGCTGTAGTCGCCGAACGTTTGTACACTGTGCTGTTCATTGTCAGCTTGCGCACATTTTTGTCCGGATGGAAGACCAATATATAAACCTTGGGCGAGTAAAGGCATATCAGTGCCACCGAAGCACTTAGGCTAATCGAGATGCACAATGTAGTTATTTGAATCTGTATATAAAAGATATTAATCAAAATTAATTAATAATAAAAGGAGATAATTCGAATCCTGCGATCTTTCGCAATCTCCTTACACAAATTCAATTCAAAATTGGATAAGCTGTTTAATGATCTTAAGAATAGAAAACTGATAGAATTAAGTTTTACTTACTTCGTAGGAGTTACCGGTACCGAAGTAAATAGGCACAAACGCTAGCCATATTATACAGGTAGTGTACATTGTGAATCCAATAAACTTTGATTCGTTAAAGTTTTCCGGTATCTTACGGGTTTTTATAGCATAAACCGTACAAATCGTAATGAGGATCATGTTGTACAGCTGCGAAAATAGGAATGACATGTCTTGTATCTTGCATTTCAAGATAACCTCGGTGCGGTCTGGGTAATAAAATCGTGTTCCTGGGGGCTCCACAATCATCCAAATCATTGTGATCAAGACCTGTATTGCTACGTACACAAACAAACTCATTTAAAGTAATATGATTATTCTTTCATTTTAATAAATATAGATAACACATGGAAAACATGAAACATGAATACAATTAATAACAAAACAAATGAGAAAATTACCACCCGACTAGCAGATATCCCGAACCCTGCGACGTATTTTTAAAAACATTTTAACCCGTATATACGTACCTATCAATGAGGTTGTAATCACTACCTGGGACTGCGGACTGATGTACTTAAGGCGCTGTGCTGACTTGGATGCCGAGTGAAAGATTCGCGATATGCGATTGGTTTTCGTCAACAGAGCGCTGTAAATTATGGAAAATCCGACGCCGATGCCGAATCTCTGAAGAACACATGAGCCGATAGTCGGTTTCGCGATCAAGGCAAATGTATTGCAGTAACAAACTAAGATACCGAAAAGTAAGGTATAGCTCAGCTCACGGCCAGATGCACGGACAAGAGGCGTATCATGGTTCTTTGCGAACAGCACAATTACGATGATAGTCATCGCAATTCCAAGTATTGCAATCGCCATGGGAACAAGTGCGAACAACGAATTCCAGCGCATGTACTGTATATTGAGAGCGAAGCAGGATAGCTTATCGGGAAACGGCCAAAGACCCGGACCACAGTCCTTGCAAGTGAATTCATCATAGACGTATTCGTACGGCTCACAGCTGTCACAGATCCAGCAGCAGGTGTCACCCTGTGAATATTCAAACAAACATGAGTTAGTTACAATTTAAAGAAAGCCACTTTTTAGTACCTGTTGTTTCTTTATCATCCCAGCCTCGCATGGCAATGAGCATGCGGAGGTAGGCATTTCATTTTCCTTGTTCCACACGACCGTCTCCAGATTGATTTCGAGGTAGTTAAACCATTTACCGATCACCTGCAACGGAAATACCGTAGATGTAAATGCATAAAATCAGACCAGAGGACCATCTTCTAGCCGGACGTTCCCGACTAGAGTAGTCTTACTTGTTATTACTATATATGCTATAAGTACCTTGTACTGATATCCGGAGGAGTTGTCAAGACGTTGATAATTTAAAATATCATATCTGGCCAAACCATCTCCTTGACGATCAAACTTCACCTCACTGCCAGCCAAATCTTAACGAGTATAAATGTAAGTAATCATTTAGTAATGATTATTGTTAATCGAACATTTTTAATAAAATATGGACTTAATACTGTACCTACAAACGACACATTTAACAAATAATTGTTGTAAAAGTCCTTGCCATCATAGCTGGCCATATCAGGACATGCCTGCGAGAAGCTATCCACTGGCTTGCGATACCAAACGGACTCGCTGTGCTGATGATGCTGCCCCGGATTTTGATCGTTCTGGGTGCACAAATCGTTGTGCAAGTTGTGAAGTGCATGGGCGAAGGCGTACACGGCGTCCACTACGAATTGGGTTTTCGACTCCTGCTCGTACCTGAATAAGGCAAATTGTATGTATATACGTACTGTCTACAACAACTTGTCGATTTCAGAGACAACAAAAGCTAGAGAGCTAATCTGGGACTCATTCGCATACCATACGCAGAACAAGTGTCTTTCAAAAGATCTCACTTTTTTCGATAAAAGAGTTTAAGTACCCACCCGACTTTCTCCGAGAGCCTGAAACTATCATCGCAAATGACTGTCTCCTTCTCCTTAGGTGAACCAATGACCTGTGCATTGCTTTCATTATAGTTATTTAATTTAGCATCATCCGATCCAGAAGACAGCACACAGTTAAAAGTATCCTCCCAGTACTCGGCGAACCATGGATTACGCTGGTTGGTGTGTGGCGTAAGTTGCATCATATATCGATCGAAGTCTTCAATGATTTCTGATTGCAGTTCAACTGTAATCGCACCTTCTGCAATGTCCTCCAAGCCTTCAAGAAGCTTTTGCTGCTTGCCCCAACCGTCACTTGCCACCCAATGGAAGGGCTGGGAGAGATTGGCTCGCTTGGCCGCTAATAGTATGCGACGCGCATCCTCGGCCCGGGTGAAAAGAATTACTCCTCGGGCGTTCGGCTTCTTTAGAAGTTTGCTTATGATCGAGTCAAAGACCTTGTCATCGGCTGCACTGGGCACTTTCTCTGCGGCAGCAATGCAGACATGTCGCTCGGTTGCTTCTTTGTGAAAGGCTTCGATACCGTATTCACCGTACGAGCCTTCTGAGTGGATTGTAGACACGTATGACCAGTTGAAATTCTTGATGATGTCCACTAGCGCAACAGACTGGAACGTATCTGGCGGCACGGTACGAGCAAATAGGTCAAAGCGCGACTTGTCCGACAGGGTTTTTGCAGTTGATGCCGGTGAAATTTGCGGTATGTGAAAGAGACGTAGGAGATTTGCCACTTGAAGAGACACTGAGCTATATGAGCCGCCAATAACACCAAAAACAGGGCCCGTCGTCGCATTTTTCCTTAGCTGTGGTACGGATGTGTCGGAGCATTCGAAAGCGGATGTATCCATATTGTTCAAAGAGGCGCGCACAAATTGAAGTGACTGATTTAGAGCATAGGTATCCCGAGAGCAAGTATCCAGTATGTGCACGCCTATCGTTATGCCCGGCAATATGTTTGTGTCGTTATTTACTCGATCAATAGCATAGAGCATGGCCTCCAGACGTTGAACCCCGCGATTGTACACCTTGGGTCCGCAGGGTGGTGCACCCTCGCCCTTCTCGTGAACGGGAAAGAGCCCACCAAGTATTATATCACCTGGTTGGTACACAGACACTGTCTCCTGTCCCTGCGATGATCCAGCGCATGCACGTTGTGGCAACCAGCTCCAGCTCCACCAGGTCGCCACCATTATCATAATTCTAATTGGCACTTTACTGGCATCCCACATGTTGGCCAACTTCATAATTGCACCTCCAGTTCAATGAATTATTAAATAGATGCAGTCATATACATACTCATATACATATATTCATCGATTGGTCCAAATGACTTTGATAAGCTGCTTAGTGGCTGATAGAAAATCAACATCCTTGGTCATAATGCATCATCTGCAATTAAAATACATTTTTCATCAATGTACATACATCATCATATAAAGTTATGTGATGACTGATTTGGTGAATAACTGATTTTATACATAAAAGCGTCGACTAAGTAAGAACGATATTAAAATTTTATTTACGTCGACGCTTGGAGGCAGTCATTAAGGCCAAGGGAGGCGCGACCAAATATTAGAGACCTAAACTCAAATACTTTTGGAAAATTCTATGCTTTTTTAAAAAAAAATACTTTTTGACATGAATTCGGGCCTCTTTTTAGTTTTATTCCTTTTATAATGTAACCAAAAATTAAATTAAATGTTTTTGTTGTTAAAATATAATACTATATGCTCCTTAAACAAAATGGTATTATTATTTTAAACTTTAAAAATTGAGGTGTGCTAATACTTTTTTGGCTTTTTTGTGGGTGTAGCCGGAAAGCCAGGTTGGAAATCTTTGAAGGTGCTCAGCAGCTGTTTATAAACTAAACTATTTTGACTTTGACTTTGACGATGCAATTTTGGCAAATCTTTGGGTGCGAATTGAAGACATTTTAAAATGGCCAATTGTTCGACTGGATGCTTGTTTATTTGCAGACTCACTTAAGTTAAGAGAGAGAGAGAGAAATGTCAAAGCACTTCAAAGAGAATACAGCTAGGGATGCTTTTCACAACAACCACACTTTTCCAAGCTTGTGTGCCAACACATGAATAAGAGAGTGAGTTTGTGTATGTGTGTCTGTGTTTATAAAGTAATAATGGCGACCCAGAAAAAGCTTCGATGCAAGAACTTTACCAGAAGTACCAACAAGAATGGTCCTACCGATGATGGCAACACACACATACACACACTTACATATATGTGTATATAAAAGTATATAAAGTTATAGATTGAAATATATATTTAATAGGCTATGGTCAAGGAATTGCAATAGGTGACCAATTATGAAAACAATCAGAAGCAACAGAAAGAAAATTAAATAATATTAAGATGCAAGTTGTCTGTATATAGAGGTACAAAGCACTTGTTTAATTTGACTAAAGCTGAATCCCTTGGCATACTTATGACTACTGGTTAAGTTTCAACCAATTTGTGCCTAGCCCCTTCTCGATTTTAAAGAACGATGGCTCCTCATATGTTCGCCACGGCTCTTGTTACTGTGTGAGTGTTAAGGTACACATCGATATGTAGAAACAAAGCACAAGGATACGTAAGGACAGTAGCAAAGAGAACGAGTCGTTCCTTTTATGTTAAGTTAAGTTAAATTTAACTTTTGATAAGTGTGATGCCGACTTTTGTGATTTTATTATAATATGTACCTACCATAATTCAACTCTATTTCGTAGAATTTGCACACTCTATACTATATATATACATATATATATGTAATTTAGTCCTTTGGTTGCATTCACGTTATACGTTGTTTGTGTTTTTTTAAGTTAACATTTATTACAGCCACGAGCGAAAACGCACACAACTGTTCATAGCGTTAACTGTAGATAAACTGATTTACTCATGATAAGCCCAAACAGTTCTTGTACCAGCAGCAGCAGCAGCAGCAGCAGCAGCAGCGACCATGGCAGCAACACAACAACAATAGTATGAGCAATGGCAACAGCAGCAGCAGCAGCAGCAGCGGGAGCGCGGCATCAACATGAAGAAGAACAACAGCAGCAGCAGCAGCAGCGGAAGCAACAACACCCACAGCAGCCATCTAACTGTCCATCTCTCTTTAAATAGCCATTTTCGGGAGCAAAGCATAAGTACCGCTGCAGCAGCCGCAACGGATCTCAAAGAGTAAATGACAACATAAAATCTAGCAGATAAAAAAACAACTTGAAAAAAAGGAACCAACGATGCTCTGAACACAACTCTTACGAAAAGCACGCATACCATTTCTCCTCCCATCAGTAGGTTCGTCCTGCAGCATTAGTTAAGAGCGGGCTAAAAGCTTTCAAAAGTTCGCCAGCAAACTTTCACCTGTCTCTTTGCCGTCGTGGTCCGTTATTTGCGTAATTGCTGTAAGAGAAATCAAATGATTGCGTACATATGTGCCCAAAGCATAATCTGCTACATATACATATATAAATTACTGGTCCCCATTGGTGATGGTGATTGGCAATCAACGAATGGCTCAAACCATAACATCAAGAAAGCCGACATTTTTACAGTAGTTTTCTCTTAGTTAGAAAGTAAGTACTAAGGCTTGATTTTAAAAGAAAAAGCGATCCCCCACACTGAAAAATAGCGAAAAACATTGTACAACTGTAAAGATCTGTCACTTCCAATGGAAGCAGCAGTAGTTGAAGTGTCGAGGGTTCAATTCCCGGTAAATGAAATTATTTTTTTGAATATTTTTAACCACCTCAGGACTAATCAAGTGGCGAGAGTGTGTGTGTAATTTATTAAATGCTGAGTTCATGGTATCTCCTAGTCGTGAAGACGAGCTGAATAGATTTATTTATGACCGTCTGTCCGTCTGTATGATCTCGAAAACTATAATAGCTACAAGCCTTTTGGACTCATTCAGTTCGAATATATCATAAGCAGAACAAGCTTATTATTTTTATACTCGCGAAGTGAACGTCCGTTATGCTGTAAACATAACTTTTTTCGGCGCTATTGAAGATAGCGATATATATATGTTGGAAAAAACAAATGCATGTTGGAAAAAACCAATTTTTTTGGTGGCCACATTCAGTATACAATTTTTTTGCAAGAATCATGCCAAAATTGTTAAGATTTTTGATATTTCAAACGCCCATAAATTTGTCAGAACTGAACCGATTTTCATATTTGATAGAATTCTGGTCAGGATTCTGTGTTTTAAATCAATGATTTAAAAAAAGCTATTTATTTTCAACATTTTCAAAATTGAAAATAGGCATCAGAATAGTTTATCAACTTATTTTTTGTTGGACTCTCATATTAATCTAAAACCAGAAGTATACAGGATTTAATTTCGTAACCGTATTTAGATTTAGTGTTGCATTGGCATGATATGCGTTTTAAACTATGAATTGATTTGCAAAGAAAACCATTCGCATTTGTACCGATCAGCGTGGATATCAGCTGATTGCTACATGCAATTGCTACTGCTATAGCTTATGGTGCTAATTTAAAACTCTTGGGAATGCGTCGCAACCGCAACCAAACAAACTCTAAGTACAAATGTGTAAATGTCTGATCTTTTAGAAATATATATAAAATGTGGCCTTTAAAACTCAGTTTGATGCAAGCTCGGAAGTATTGTAAAATTCTATCTGCTTAGAAGCCTGCTTCTGGACGATTCAAATTATGTATTTGAGTTTTTTACGTTTATGCTTTTAGCTCAATACGTAAACCAATTTATGTAATCGGTTAAATTCCTAAAGCTTATTTTGAAATTGTTTAGCTTTATAAAATTAAGTATGGCAGTTAATTTTGTAAACAATCGACAGCACCTATTGTAAGGCAAATCGATCAATCAAAATATCAACAATGCGGAAAAATAGTTTCTTATACAAAATATCGATGTATATCGATACAATGTCACCATTCCTAGGCAGCACATTGCATGTGGAATGAAATTGATAGAAAATTTGTTTTTGGAAATAAACATAAAGAAAGACAAGTATAACTTAGTTTACTACTGTGCAAGTATATATTTGAAGTGCAAGAATTGTTTTTGTTATTGTATATAATTGCTTGCTAATCTAGTGACGAATGCCCCAGGTAAAATAATTTTGAGAAGGAGAACGGACGTCAAATAAAATTACATGACATATCTTACCACGATGCAATTAGTTGACGTTGCTCCCTCATTGTGTATTTAACTAGAAATCTACGTGTTCCTTGTGCGGAATTTAAATTCTTGTTAAAATCTGTTTTGTGCCAGTGTGTGCACAAATGGGTTCATAGCAATTTTTTACCATTCATTTTCTTTGTGTAAGAGTTGTTCAGTAAATCTCTGTACCCTCCTTCGGTTCTCTCAGTCACTCGCATGTGCGCCAACATCGCAACGTCGGCAAATAAGTGAAAAAACATTATTATTATTTATAACCGCTTTTACTTGTTAATAAAAGACTACGGATGAATTTTTAATATAAATAAATACATTTTCCAAGTAAAAAATCTGTATGCTAATGTAATTTTGTATATATAAATAAATATATATATATTTATATACATATATATATTCTGCAAGGCATAAAAACATAAGTGACGTATATATGCATATACGTAGTTTATAAACTTTTACTTTTGAAGTCTTCAAAGTCCTATTATGCCACAAAAGAACGTATTTTGTTGTTCGTTCGAATTTTGTTTATTTAAATTTTCATAATTCAAAATAAATCGTAAATAATAATTAATGTCAGCCATCCCTTTCTTTTTACCTTGGAGAAAAAAATCGCAAAGTATAATTAACTTCAGTCATCCTTTTTTTGTTTTGCCTTGCAGCTCCAGTCCTTGTTCACAAGTTACCAGAATTGTCTTGCTGATTTATTTTTTATATAATAGCTCAACATTTTCGCAGGTAAGAAAGGTTGCCTTATATACTGAATACTCAAAGTTAATCATAATGTGTGCTCCACAGCAGAATAATCAGATGGTTGTGTGACAGATTGTCAGCGGGTCACAAATTGCCCCGGAGATCGTCAATAAAACGGGAAACGAAACCGTTTGACGACTCCGCTTTCCAAACGGTTTGGTCTCTTCGTAATGCAACCAGCTGCTCCAATACCATCAACACAAGACGATATTGCTAAAATCATGCAGCCCCAAAATATGGTATGTGTTTCTCTAATTCTTAAAACACTTTAAACGGCTAGAAAGCGAAGCAACGAATATGCTTTGTGGACTCTACGATTTGCGTCCGATAATATATTAATTGAAGGAATGGGGAAAATCATTTTGCAATTGGATATTTTTTTTTTTTGTTTTTTTTTTTTTTAATTTAATGGGTTAAACCGTTTCGTTTTGTCTGACAGTTGCGTCCCTAAGATCAACCATTTTAAATTTGAACATAAAGTTCAAATTACCCTATTTACATTTTTATTCCCAGTATTCCCTGTAGCAACAAAAAAAATTTATTAAAAAAGTTTGTGTTATGAAATTTTTTTTGGATCATACAAATTATGATTTATAAAATTATTTTCGATTTTTTCATTTAAATTAGAGAAAATAAATAAAATCATTTTAGCAGTAGTTCAAGCTTAGGAATTAAAAATGTTTATAAAACAAATCAGAAACAAGAAAATTTTATATAGCTTACAACAGAACAACACGAGGTGTGTAATCTACAAAAAAACGGTTCATACACTTTTGTATAGGCTATAATAATTTCATTACGAAATTTGTAATGCATGGGAAAATTAATTTTATAATTTTCATTTAATTATTATTTTTTTAAAATTATAAGTCTCATATTATGTTTCTTAGAAAAATTCATTTATTTTATTTTGTATACCGATAGTCCATGATACCCACTAATTTTTCACGTATTTGAGAGATCAATAGGTTTCTAATCCTCGTGCATTCTGATGCCCTGAACCCACTGAAAATGGTTTAAAAAATAAAGGGTAAAATGTTTAGATGCCAAAAAGAAGCATGTCCATAACGTATTTATATTCTTGATCAGAATCAAAAATCGATTTAGCCATGTTCGTTTTAATGCATGTGAATATATATTTGTACATACATGCATATATCCATTAGCGTGTTGTAGGCATTTTCTTAAAATTGTATTGTGCTGTTTGCCGCTAAATGAAGTGCACATCTTGCGACGTGTATTTACTTGTGCTAGCGCATATGTGTGATTTCGTGTAAGTGTAATGTATGTGAAGACAGCTTACAGTTGGATTCAGGGTATTTCCTAGTCGGATACTGCCGACTCGAGCAGTCTTATTTTTTTGTTTTCAAATATATTATTTTTGAACTTAAATCCACAAATATATATAGCTTTTTAATTTCAAATATAATATTGGTACAATATAATTACAAAGATAATTTTGTCTGATCTCATTTTGGCCTGCAGAACATTTTATTAAGAATTTTTATTTTTTTTTTTTTACGAATTTTTTCGCCAATACTCATTTTTTCGTGATTTCCTTTGACTTTCGAAGTTTATCCAAGATCTTTTTCTAGAGATTCATTACAAAGAGTTGTGATAATTGATATATATAATTGATATATAATTCTGTGCTGTATTTAAATGGCCTCAACACAATATCACACTCTTGCAATCTGTTGTAGATTTTGCCGGCAAATAAAAAGACAAAAAAGTTTGCTTCGCAAGTGCCGCCTACGAAGCAACCCCTTCCACAGCACAGTACGACCCAGCCACAGTTTCAGATTAACAAGGCATACAACGTAGTCTCCATTCTGAAAACCTCGACGACAAACGCCCAACAGTCGACTCATATGGCACACCAGCCGCAGTCGCATCATCTTCAACAGCAGCAGACACAGCAGCAGAGCTATGCGAACGTTGTGAACAGACCACCGATAGCGCCGGCGGCAATCTCAGCTGGAGGCCAGCAGTCGACGCTCATCTGCAGCGGCGGCAACATAATGACCGTAAATAACTGTCAGCTAAATGCGGCAGAGCTGAATTCAGCCGCCATATACAATCTGACTGGGCATAGGCCGCAATTGCCTGGCGGAAGCAGTGGAATCATTGAGTCAAATTGCCGCTTTGTGGGCAGCGTTTCGGCAGTGTCAGACATGTCCAAAGGAAGCGTTAGCGCTGGAAGCGTTGCAGTGTCGAATAGCAGCACCAATTTACAACTTACACCTGGCGGCGGCAGCGTCAGCAATAGCAATACCGCCAACGGTAGCAATCAGAACATCATTGCGCTGGCAAACTCGCATAGCGTAACGCTGGGCTCGTCTAGTGCTCCTTATATACACGACAAAAGCCTGTTGGGCGTTGGGGTTAGCGTCGGCGTCAGTTGTATCGATAGTAGGAAATACGACTATAAAAACAATAATCTACTGACAAACAGTAGCTTCCAACCAACCCAAGAGGTAGGCAACAAAAAAAAAAAAAAACGTAAGATTGCTCTAGTCGGGAGCGCCCGACTATATATATTCCAAGTTTCAAGCCTTTACCTTTCTTAAAGCGGCAAAAGGTCTGGAAATTTCATAACCATTATTAGTTGGATGTTATTCAAGAATTTGGTTTCATATTGGTGGCCAAAGCGCAGTGCTTATGTATGTGAAGAGTGTGTGGGTATGCATGAATTTGTGTATTTATGTACATATGTACATATCTCCGAGTCGGGTTCTCCCGACTAGAAATATTTTACGAGAACACACAAAATCAAATTTGGTAGGTCTAGATTTTATAGTTTAAAAGATGCTCAAAAACCGGTTAAAAGCCAATGGTTAAAAACGCATGCTATACACGAACTTCAATAAAATTTCAAATCCCTACCTGTTAAATTTGAGATCGACGCATTTTAAGCTTCTAGCACTTGTAGTTTCCGAAGTCGCTGCGTTCATGCAGGCAGACGGACATGGCATCTCGGCTAGTCGTGCTGATCAATATATATACAAAATATATACTTTATGGGATCGGAGATGCCTTCTTCGGTATATGAAATATGTTTGTGGGTTCAGCGTATAGTAACTATAATATCCATGGCTGTGAATTTCAGAAGAATAAAAACGATCGATATTTTAGCTCACGGCTCGAAGCAATGCCTCGCCTATACATTCGCAATGTTAACCAGATTTTCCCAATCCAAAAAGGTAGATTCCAAGCTGTGTTTGACAAAAAAAAAATTCATATTTTTCAACTACTCTTGTAATAAAAAGTAATATCTTAAATTGTTAAAATTTTAAATATCCAATTATCCAATTATTTCGCGGCTCTTGCAGTATGTGTCATCGGGAAACAACAGTTCTGGCAACACACGTTCCAATCAACAGAGTGGAATTTTTCGTGGACCGCCGTCTGCGTCGAATGCGCCACGTGGCTCTGGCACAGGTGGAGCCCGCCACCTACACATGCCTACGATGTATCCAAACATGGTGTTGCAACAGTACCCCCAATTTCCACAGCGACAACCAACTTATCAAACGTCACATATACAATATGCGCCGCCCAATTTATACTATCCCTATCAATATATTTCCCCACTTCCGCAACAGCCACCGCACTCGCGCAGTGGTGTAGCGGTCAATACTAGCGTTAACATTGGGAACACGATGCCTGTGCTGCCCGGTCCCAATGGACCACAGGCTGGTTCAGGGGTCTCATCGTCCCAAATGCAGCTGCTAACTGGCGCCGTACAGCCGGGCGCAAATACAGTAATTGGAGTCGGTGGCACTGGGAGCGGGCAAGTGGGGGTCCCGCCAATGGTGAGTGTTATGCCAGCTAACGTTGCACCGCAGCCGGCTCAAGTGCCGTCGACGAATAGACGTAGACATCAGCATCGATTGCAGATCATCGATCCGACAACGAAAAAAAATATTCTTGATGATCTCGATAAAGTAAGTGATGCAATGCCGTAACAGTAATATTCCATATCCATATTATTAATTCGAATTGATAAATTTCTTGTTTACATAGAGTAATTCGGGTGCGGACAATGAATACCAGGAACCAGGGCCTGCAGCGACGGTAACGACAGCGGCCGTCGTTCAACCAGATGTTCCAATTTGCATTTCCCAAACAGATCCTGCTGGTTTATGCTTACCTAGTAGCGTGTTAATTCAAGGTAGCTCTGATCCAAGAGTTAATGTCCAGTACAAATTAGGTATTGATTAACACAAACGTACAAAATTAGCATGACACTCATCTTATTTTTAAATGGTGGCCTGGTCACAATTCGTCCTTAGATCAAATTCCCGCTCAGCGCCAAGATAATATTGCAGGACAGACCCCGGTGGTCTCTGCGATGTCCGATGCTCCATCTGTGGAAATATTGCCAACACCTCAGAAGAACAAGAGTAAAAAGTAAGAAACCAAAAAAAAGACAAAGTGTTCAATTAATAAGAGCATTTTCTTCTGTTTTAGAATTCCTATAGTCTCTCCGAAAGATGAACACGAGTTGTCTCCTGGTTTCTTATCACGTAAGTTTTTCCGAGCCTGTTAAACTATGTTAGTTAAAATGCAAAAAGGAAGATAGAGATACTCAGGCCATCGACTCGATTTTAGCTTATAAAACAAAGTTGCAAAGTTGTGTTGGAGCTTTCCTAAATGAAATTCATTATTTTACTCCACAATTTCTGATACAACATTTTGTGACGAATGTTATTCAATTTAATATACAGTGAACACAAAAATTATTCCGACAATTTTTATTTTATATTTATACAACATTTTTCTTAAAAACATTTGTCATTTAAAAATATTATTTTATTTATACAACATTTTTTCTATAAACTTTTATCATTTAAAAATATTATTTTTTAGAAATCCTAGGAACCGTAAGTTTTTAAGAATATGTGTAGTAACAAGTGAGCAAGCTCTAGTCTGGGCCGCCCGACTAGGAGATACCCTGAACACTGCGATTAGGGGCTTTGAACAAACCAATTGGAAGTCTGCAGTATTTGATTTGCTGTTTTTATGGTTTTTGTGATATTGGGGCGACTGGCGGGAGGTATAAAAAATCCTGAGGTATCGAAATCTGCGTGTGGCGTACACAAATTTGTTGTTAAATTTGATGATATATCGATTTATATCGATATTAATTAAACGAAGCAAGTTGTCGAAATAAAATGAGAAATGATACGAACTGAATGAGACCAATATCAGCTTTTAAGCTTTTGTAGTTTCCGAGATCGCTGCGTTCATACAGACGAACAGACTGACAGATATATATCAAATCAACTCGTCAAATCAACTCGTCGTCTTGATCAAGAATATATATACTTTATGGGGTCGAAGATGCTTCCTTCTGCCTGTTACATACATTTCAACAAAACCGTTATACCCTGTTTTACCCATTTTCAATGGGTTCAGAATATAAGAATAGTCGTGTTTATATAGACGGAGGTGCTTCCTTCTGTCTGTTACATACATTTCCACAAAAACACTATACCCATATTCAATGGGTTCAGCGTATATACACCGAATATTAAAGTATTAGCTTCATCTTACTTTAAATTCTGACCCAAAACCTACTTTCAGAAAGTGAAAAAATTATAGCAGTTTAACTTTTTACGTCAATATTCCACACTTTTGATATTTTTGATGTATTAATCAATACAGTCAATAAGTATTAAAAGTTTTGGCCCGTTTTGACTTGTTTTAAATTATTGGCAATAACCAATTTTATCGCAAACTTTTTCCGTATACAGTCTATATATTCAATTAAAAATATCAGCTTATGGAATAAAGGTACCAAATGTAATGCTCGAGTTATATAGAAAGTCAAGTTATAGTAAGTTAAAGTTATAAGAACAAAATATATATTTAAATTTATTTGTTGCATATGTTAACTAAAATATGTAGATTTGTATTGCTTTGATCAGACCGTATTTTCGTGCGTTCTTACTTATTTGGTTTTTCTATTGGTCCGTTAGCATGCTCAATGTTACTCTGTCTCTCTCATTCCCTCTCACGATCACATTTTTACGATGTTGGTTCATTGATGTTTTTACATGACCGGTACACGCACACGAACACGTGCTTCTGCCCAAATTGTTTAAATGGATTGTGGTTGTTCGTATGAGTATGCGTACGTTTGTGTGTGTGTATGGATGCGTGAGTGATTGCTTCGTGTATGTGTACGAGTTCGTTTGTGCGAGAGTATGCATATATGTATATATTTTCACTTTTGCTTTTGCTTTGCTCTGACATATTGAAAGGTTGTTTGCCGCGTTTTGAAATCTCCTGACGGTGGCGCTAGTTACTTGCCCGTATTTCTGTTTGCCTCGTCTGTGCAACGATTTCAGTTGCGGTCGCTGCTCGTTGCTCAAAGCGCGACCGGTTCGCTAGCCGTTCCGTTCGGTGCGATCATTCGCGTGTGTTTGTGGTAGTGCGATTCGATATCATCTGTGTGTCTATCTATAGCGCTAGGCAACGACGCGACAATTGGTTGGAAACACTCACACTCATACGGTCTCGCACATCTCTCGATAAGAAAAGAATTAAAGAAAAAAAAAATAAAACTTATGCATACGTATTTAAAAAAAACGTGTGCAAAGTTTCGATACACCTTATGGGTTAATTTCTTATTATCCAGTACAAATAGAAAATATAATTCATTTGCCACAAACTCGCTTATATATAATACACGTACACACACATGTTTATAAACGTTGCCAAAATCTGATGTTAGTCTTACTCTTTGACATCATTCTTTCTACCTCATCTGTGATACATAATTACCAAGTAATGGATAGGATAATCCCGTAGCTGGAAGAATGCAATTGGTACGCCTTATTTTATGTTGTAAGACAAATGACACACGATGGTGTATTTATATATATGTATATATATATATATATATATACACACAATTTTAAAAAAAAAAATATATATATATATATATATATATATATATATATATATATATATATATATATATATATATATATAATATTATATTATGCA
Organism: Drosophila micromelanica; assembly: GCA_004143825.1. NCBI lineage: Eukaryota > Metazoa > Arthropoda > Insecta > Diptera > Drosophilidae > Drosophila > Drosophila micromelanica. The sequence goes on along the minus strand of SCDY01000649.1, from coordinate 12,027 downwards.
TACAGCAGCAATACATATTTACATTAGTAGGTAATTAATTAAAATTAATTATATTATTCGACGGCCCAACGACAGGTGAATGAAATGATTAATTAATCAATTATTCACTACTTTACAGACAGACATTTCTAATTCGACTCGGTTAGTGATGCTAACCCAGATTATATATACATACTTTTTAGGATCGTTTATGCCTCCTGTCCGTTACATACATTTGCCCAAAACTTTTATCAACTTTTATCCAATTTTAATGGGTTTAGAGTAAATCTTTCAAACATTGGTTTCAACGAAAGCTATAAACTGTTGTACTTTAATTTCGTGTTTATACCCTAAATCCATTGACAAGGGTAAATGGTTTTGTGCAAATCTATGTAACATGCAGAAAGAGTCATTTTTTTCCTCATAGTGTATATATATTTTGGATAAAGATCGATCGAGTCGATCTAGCCAAATCCGTCTGTCTATCTGACAGCCAAGCCAAGTATATTGGTTTCGTGCTTTGTCCGTCTTGCTCTTCGTCCGTCCGTCTGTCCGTATGAACATAATTATTTTCGCCGCTGTTGAAGCTAGAGATGTGATATATACTCGTGTGTACCCGCGTCAGATAAAGTATTAAGGATTTTGGGCTGCGTCCACTGGGGGCGTGGCAACCCGTTAGCACATAAAATCGCATATCGATAAAGTCCACAATTTTAAAGCTAGGGTCACCAAATTTGGCACGTAGATAGCTGGTGATCGGGGTACAAAGATCAGGCGACTACCAAAAGTCTAATTGCATTAAAAATCATTTTCTTACAATTTTTTAGTCAAAGTGGATGATGCTGCAACGAAACCAAACACTAAAACGATAGAGATTAATCAAAATATCCAGTCGGATTGTGCTTCACAGCAAAGAAATCAGCAAAACTTGTCACATCCCCAGCCACCCCAGCATACCCAGCCCCAGGCTCAGGCGCAGAATCAGCAGCAACAGCAGCAATCACATTCTCAGTACATGGCACATACGGCTGTCCCGTCGGAGGAAATCAAAGTTGTCATAGATGAAACGTTCCCGCAAAGCGCAACAAGCGAATTGCCCACGAAACCAGTTAAAAATCAGAGCTCGGCTGTTAGTCCGAAGCATGAGACTGATGTTCATGCCTCATTGAAGCCAGAAACAACAATATTAGAGACAAGTGAAACATACGCAGAAATTAAGTCGAAATCGCAGCCCCCAGCCAGCATCGAAACGTCCCAGGTTTCTGTGTTGACGGATATCGTATCTACGATGCATATAGATGATCCAAGCGTGGCTTCTTCAAAAACGGCTGTTGCTGCACCGGCGCCAGCTTTAAGCGAAAACACTGCCGAGCCTTTGATCATGGGACAGGTTGTCGCACATCCTCCGCCACAAAGCCCACATGAGAGTACCCCCGATGAGACTGATCGTGCGCAACTTCTCCAAGCGGAAAAGACTTGCATACCGACAAATGCAATCATTAAGGAAAATGCAGAAGTAAATGTTGAGGCAGGCACAGCCGCTAAAACCACAATCGCTGACGGTCCAGATACGAAGCAAGAAACGCAATTTGAACGTGAACATGAAAAAGAGTTGAAAACAGAGAAAGAGCTGGAACAGATTTCAGAGCCTGTCTTGGAATCGGAGGTCGCATCCCTGATCAACTACAACGAAGGTCAATGGTCGCCGAGCAATCCCAGCGGCAAGAAGCAGTACGATCGCGAGCAGCTTTTGCAGTTGCGCGAAGCGAAGGCCTCCCGCGTACAGCCCGAAGTGAAGAACATATCGATCCTGCCACATCCGAACTTAATGCCTACGTTTATGCGAAACAACAATAACAACAATAATAAGCGTGTGCAATCAATGGTGGGCATAATTGCAGGCAACAGGAACAGCGAATCGGGCAGCAACTTTGCTGGCAAACAGGTCTCCATGTCTGGTGTGCAGAGTGGCAGGGGCAGTAGCATGAAGGGTATGATACACGTGAATCTGTCGCTCAACCAAGATGTCAAACTGAATGAGACCGAAAACGCCTGGCGACCCCGACTACAAAACAAAGCGGAAGTGGAAGTGTCCAGATCCGATGTTAAGCCGACCCACGAAAAGGACGAGCTTGTGCGGAGGGTTCGGGGCATTCTTAACAAGCTAACGCCCGAGCGTTTCGATACGCTTGTCGAGGAGATAATTAAACTGAAGATCGATACGCCAGACAAAATGGACGAAGTGATAGTGCTTGTCTTTGAAAAGGCCATCGATGAACCTAATTTCTCCGTCTCGTATGCAAGACTGTGCCATCGCCTTATAAGCGAAGTAAAAGCGCGAGATGAGCGCATGGAAAGCGGCACCAAATCGAATCTACAACATTTCCGCAATGCTCTTCTGGACAAAACTGAAAAGGAGTTTACGCAGAATGTCTCACAGGGCACCGCTAAAGAGAAGAAACTGCAGCCCATTGTGGAAAAGATCATGACGTGCAGTGATCCCAACGAAAAAGCTGAACTGGAAGCACTCCTTGAAGAGGAGGAACGCAAGATTCGGCGACGATCCGGCGGCACAGTGCGCTTCATTGGTGAACTCTTTAAGATATCCATGTTGACCGGAAAAATAATTAACTCGTGCATCGATACCCTGCTCAATCCCCAATCAGAGGATATGCTGGAATGCCTGTGCAAGCTGCTAACCACAGTGGGCGCCAAGTTTGAACAGACACCAGTCAATGCCAAGGAACCCGGTCGCTGCTATTCGCTTGAGAAGTCCATTACCAAAATGCAAGCGATCGCCTCGAAGACCGATAGGGATGGTGCCAAAGTTAGTTCGCGCGTGCGCTTCATGCTCCAGGACGTTATCGATTTACGCAAAAACAAATGGCAGACATCGCGCAACGAGGCACCTAAGACAATGGGACAAATTGAAAAAGAGGCTAAAAACGAACAGCTATCGGCTCAATACATGAATTATAGCGGCTCATTGTCTACGTCAAGTCCCAATGGACCGCAATCTGCTGCCGGCAAACGTGACGATCGTAGCGGCGCTCGTTTCGGTGATTCCAGATCTGCTGGCGGATATGGTGGTAGCCACAGTCAACGCGGTGACGGCGGTGGCAATATGCGCCATCAGCAATCAAACAGCGGCGGTGGCAGTGGCAGTGGCAACAATGGCGGCGGAGGCGCAAACGCGCACTCGAATGGAAATAACGATGACAACACGTGGCACGTACAGACCAGCAAAGGCAGTCGTTCCCAAGCTGTTGATAGCATCAAGCTGGAGGGTTTGGTTAGTTTGTTTGTTTCACATTTGCTATCTCAGTCCTGTTCCATACATTTATTTTTTTTTTTTTTTGTATTGTTGCAGACATTACAACTCAATCAAAATTTGGATACCAAGAAAATGGGCGGACTTAATCAATTTATTTGGAATAACAACGCCAATAGACAATCTTCAACGCCAACGACAACACCTTCGAACTCCTTTGCAGTGCTCTCATCGTTAATTGACAAAAACAGCACCGACAGAGACCGTGATCGCGATAGAAGTGGACCAAGAAATAAGGGCTCATACAACAAAGGGTCAATGGAGCGTGAGCGCTATGGTGACCGAGGTAAGCAATACCATTTCATAGTATGAACGTTGAACGTTTAGAATGCAAACATCGAATAGGCATACACTCACGAACTGGCTCGTCACAAGGCTCAAGAGAGAACTCTTCATCACGCGTTGGTCAAAATCAACAAAACCGCGGAATCATGAACCCTTCGATGCAAAAATCTGCTAGTCACTCAAAGTATACCCAACAGGCGCCACCAAGCAGACTTTCCAGTAAAGTATGTATGCTTGTCCTATTGTAATTTTTTATAATTTCTTCTATACAATTTAATTCAAATCGCTTGTAGGCCCTGGGCCCTTCGTTAAGTAGCTCAGGCAGCAGTGGCGGCGGAATTTACAGGGGTAGCGATCAACAACAGCCTTCATCAAGTGCCTCAGTTTCTATCTCTACCTCTCAGCCTTCTAAAGGTGTTGCGCCGCAGGCAACTTTCACTGAACCCAGAGAAAGCGACATACAGCTCTTTAAGTCAGTTGTGTCTGAGATGGTTGATCTGGCGGCGGCCACCAAATCTGTCACTCCAACGGTTATTGAATGCATAAAGCGGATACCAGAGCCACAACGCTGCGGATTCCTGTTTTATATATTAACTGATTATTTGCATTTAGCGAATGTGGGTAAACAATACAGGAGATACCTGGCTATCACCATTGCCCACCTTATACAGCAGAACTACATGTCTGTGGATCATTTTAAAATTGCATACAAGGAATTCAGCGGCCTCGCTAACGATTTAATTGTTGATATTCCCGAATTGTGGCTATATGTTCTTCAATTTGCTGGTAAGTTTTATTTACGTTTAAAGTGATAAGTGATAACAAACAATCAAGAAGGCGGAAGCGCCCAACTAAGATAAATTCTGAACTCTTGCGTTCATATCAACTGCCTTCCACATATAAATACACACGAATTCACGCCGCACGCATTTTTCTTAGTGGCTGCGTGGGTATAAAAAGCCTAATGGCAGACACAACTCGATTCGACTTAAAACTTATAAATTCAACTCGTAAACAGGTAATACCATAATGTTTTTGTTTGTAGGTCCATTAATAGTCAAGAAAGTCTTGACGGTGTCAGATTTGTGGAACAAAAATCTGAGAGACAACAGCGACTCGAGCATGGGTAGAAAGTTCCTTAAAGCCTACTTGACGTATTGTACACGGGAAGTGGGGCCGAACTTCACCCGCAACATGTGGCTGAAATTTAACATGCGTTGGACAGACTTTATGCCTGACAACGAGGTTATCGATTTTATTGAGTCAAATGTAAGTTTAAAGCGCAAACCAATTTAAAAACTATTGTATCTCACTTTAACTAACTATATTATACTTATACAGAAATTAGAGTATGTGGAAAATGAGTCGAAGACGCCAGTGATTGAAGAGCGCGAGGCCCCCGAGAAACACGTAAAAAATGTGATAGATCATATTGAGCACTTACTAAAAGAAGGGGCAACAGCGGATTGCATCATTGATTACAGCAATGTAAGAAAATTCAAAACTGCAAATTAGTTATTTTAAAAGTAAAACCTATGAATTTGGCATCTTAACCAACAAAAAATATAGTGAGTGAGTTCGCGAATTTTGTTTTTTGTGCGCTTGTTTGCTGTCACCCACTAGAACATTGATTGGGCTTGCTTTTAGTTCTCTCGTTGATTTCTAAGCGACCAACGAACTGTATGTATGTATGCCTTTAAGCACAATCGGCAATATGTTAAAATGGAAAGTTATATAAATATTCATAACTCAAAAGATGATGTGCTGGCAGAACATTTCTTCGAAACAAGAATATACGTACAATTATTAAATTTTATACAACTTTAAGCACTTTTGTGGGTGTGTGATTAAAGATACATATACATAATTTCGTTGTTCGCTTATAGATTAACGATATGATTCCACGCAAGAAATGTTAGGTACGTTTTTTGTTGTTCTAGATGTCTCATCTATAATTTATGGGTAAAGTGGTACGAATTTTATTAAATCATAAACTTTTTTATTATTAGGGAAACATTGTGGTGGCCGATAAGCTGTTTATTAGAGGATTGACACAAACTCTAAGCAATTTCGCAATTGTCTACAAAGAGAATAGCTATAAGCTCGAGCCCGAGGTCTTTCAAAAGTCTTGCATACCAGTTTTTCAGCGCTATATTGATTCGAATGAAGACCTTCAGCTCGAGTGTCTATATGGAGTACAGCTACTTGTCCACAGTTTGGAGCACCCGAGAGGTTTAACAAATTTTATGATAAAAAATCTGGACCCATTTTTAAATTAAATAAATTTTTTTAGGTCTGTTGAGTGAACTCTTCGGTGAACTTTACGACGCCTTTGTAATACAGAAGGAGTCGCTCTATAAATGGCGTGATTCAAAGGATCAGTCTGCTGGCAAAGGTATCCATCTCAAATATACAAAACTTTTGAATTAATAATATGCTTACTTAAAATAATTTTTTAATATAGGTGTGGCTGTAAAGAGTCTTAATCCCTTCTTCAACTCATTATTCAATGATGAAGCCAACTAATGTATCAATATACTCGTAGAGCTGACAAACATAGCGAGATAGGGCAAAGTGAAAAAACAACTTTATAAAAAAAATAATAAAAATAAACTGGAGAAAAATAATATATACTTTCATATGTAATAAGAAAGAAGTGTGAAGTTCGCGTGTAAGAACAAAAGAAAATATATTCTATTACAATATATGTATGCATATGCAAATTACTTCGCTGTTAAAAAAAAAAACGCGATCTTACAGTATATGCAATAATAACCAAGTATGTAAAATACTGTCTATGCATATACTATAAAATAAAGCAAACCTGATGGAAATTTATAGTTACAATTGGTTGCTAACAATGTTATTAAGGAGAACGAATTAAAGAACCCAGATGCAGGCGCAGCTAAGAAGCTATTAGTTTCACAACAAATTGGAACGCAGAAGAGCAAGATCACGATTGTAAATGGCGACGGGTGACGCCTCGAAAATTGTATGTCGAAGCAAAAAAAAAAAAAAAAGGAAAAAGCAAACGATTTAAAACAAAATTCAATTCAACCAATCATGAGTAAACTTACAAAATTTCATAGACTTAATTGCCTAATCGTTTATATTTGTATCTCTAAGAGATTATCAATCTATTTGTAATTTAAAGAGGAATGATAAATCCGTTTTAAATATAATGTTTTTAAAGGTGAACTAAAACAACTGCAAATATTGTCGTATTTATGTTTTATTTACTTACTCTGTGCAGTAAATAGAGTAGTATGGCTGTGTACCGTTTTAGTTAGAAGTAAAAAGTGCAGACAATCATATTCTAGGTTAAAAATGCTTTATTTGCAGCAATTTAATTATCATAAATTGATCTTTAATAATATAACAGGTATATAACAAATATGTAATTTCAAGGTGGGTTGAATTTTCGATTTTTCGTTTTTTAAACTCAGTTTTTCTTCATCAATTATAATTCTTTTATTTCATTGTTTAACTCTTAATGTCAATCTCAAAATTTTTATGTTTGCACTTCATCTCAGTAGACGCTTGTTCCGGCAATGGTTGGCTAATTTCTTTACAGTTACTATTTGAAGTTCTCAATGTTATTCTCTAATTGCCTTTTCTAATAAAAATATGTTATAACCTACACCCTATTATTCTAAATAGTTTTGGTTTAAACTATGTATATTTAAGATACATGTCATTTTCACACTTTAATTTTCTTTTATTGTAAAAGAAACAACAATTCGCATTTTAAGTAACTGGTAACAATGTCGTTTTACGAGTTAATTTTAAAATCTAATAATAACAATTAACTTTTATTATGTACATATATTTAACTATGTATGTCATTAGTTTATTTCGCTCGAGAGAAAAATTAACCTTTTTGCACACATGTATGTTTAGTTACAGTACTTTGCCGATTAATTTACGCTAATCAATTATGTGTTTTTTTCTATAAATTCAAAAATATGAAATAATTTTCTTGCTTGTTAGTTGAAAAAAATTTCCTTCTGATATATATTTTTTTAATTAAAAAAGTAAGGAAGGATACTTTAAACAATCCAGTACTACATTTTTTTCCTAAAATGTGAGCTATAAAACAAGCTGAAAGCTTAAACTTGGTCGCAGAAAAACAAAAATAAAAATAAAGCTGGAAAGCTTTGTGGAAACTTGTTTATCTCGTATAATATTATACGACAGTATTTTATACAGAAGTTTAAATACAATTTCCTTGTATCGATATTTTTTCTATTGTTTTTGTGACTTTTGACTGTTTTATACTAGAGTATATATTTTAAATTGTCTCTTCAGCTTCAAGCTCTCCTTATAATCGAATATTAATCAGGCATAAAGAATAATATTGACCTCACATGCATTTAGCGTACAATATAAGCACAGATAAGAGCAATATGCTAATCTATTGCTGTGCTTTAAATTTTTATTAACTTTTTATGCTTTTAAAATACACGCAAACTGTGCGATGTCTTAGTCCGTATGCAGCCTGTTTAAATACTGCTCAACTGTTTTTTTTGTTTTTGTTTTCCATTTCATTTTATAAAGTTCTTTGATAATTAATCTATATATATGCATGTGTGCATGCATGTATATGAATGTATATACTAGTTCTTTATATCCGACCTCATTAATTGCCAGTTAAATTTTGGTTGAATGCATTTTACTCAGGCTTTAAGCGGTGCCACTGTACCACAGTCTGCTTGGGTTTCGATATCATATCCTGCCAATGCTTGGTCTCTGAAGCACCTGAACCGTTTTTACCTTTAGAATTATTGTTATATACATTAAAATTTCTTTTGTAATATTTGCTTATTTTCATAATAATTGTGTCTTACCAGCTAATAATATTCTTCCGATCAGCTCATTTCTTCCAATATTATCGAAATCCATAACCATGACATCCAAAGAACATTCGCGAATTTTTTCCCATGGCACATTAAAACTAAATGATTCGTTGAAAACAGGATTCAACGTACAGGTAAATATTGGTGTTTTTCTTTTTTCCATCCGCTTATCCCCAAATTGAAGCCAAACCTTAACGTAAGGATCTAAAAATAATTATATAACTAGTATGTAGAAAATATTGCTTGTCGAAATACTTTTACTTAGATGTTTATTCCATGAAAATAATATTCCTGAGTTTATTTTGGATATATGTTTTTTTTAATAACTTCTCTGTTCTTCACAAACGAAACTTTTTGCAATAGATTCTTTAACAAAATCTGGTCTCTAGTTTTCATTATCAATGAAGTAAGGTTTAACAAGTAAGACTGCTCTAGGGAGAGGGCGCTGGGTTATTTAATATAAAAACTGAAATTTATATTCTTTTCTTAACCAGTATAGTTTTTAGCCGTATCCTCTGTTTTTAGTCTCAATGGGTCTCGAAAATCACCAATATGAAAATAAAAGTACTGAAATGTATGTACAAACTGAAGCATCCGCAGATCGGGAATATTTAGGATTTTTGTTTTTGGAAAAATATCGATTTTGATAATTTATAAGTGCAGGAGTAGGCATGACCATTTTCAAGCCGGGCCAGACATCTGATTTACCTGACTTTCCATTGATATCCTTAGCTTTGAGGTTTCTCGCTTTTATTAATGTCAATGTTAAAATCGAATTTGAAGGATGATAGCATAGCGAAGACAAGAGTTCGCCGCATTTATCTTTTGCGGGGGGCTTCAAGGCCTTCCAAAATGACTGTTTGCCGGCAAAGTCCACCTAAAAGTATATGTATGTTTAAAACCATTATAATATGTATATGTATTTATGTATATTAAAAAAAAAACACAAGTGAACAGGCTCTAGGCTGGGTATAGGGTATAAATACATATGCATGTATTTTTTTAATATTCATATTCAAAAAAATGCAATTCAATTCAACATTTGAGAGCTTCTTACCTGGCATAGCGGCAAAAATACTTCCCCAATGGAATCGTCTCTTGAGAAACGGTCATAATCAAAGACATGCAAATGAAGAACCTAAAAATTACACAATTTCAAAGAATCAAGAGTAAAAAATAGAGAAATATACATAAATAGGCTAAAAAACATACACGCGACTGAAGTTTTTGAATTGGAAAGCCTTCAAAATAAAATGTTTCATTCCATCGAGGATTTAAAGTTCTTCGCTTTATTTTGGTTTCCAAGCGGTGCTTTTTATCCGGCAATAAAGTGACTCGAACGTATGGATCAGAAGTGCCGCTCAAATCTTTTGCTGGAAGTTCTTTTCCTTGGAGCACTTTTAAGATAAGGGTTGTATTTTGAAAATCATATTCCAAGGAAAAGTGTATTTGTCCAACGTTTTCACTTGGATCCGTGCTGTCGAGGTACATATCGGTCATTGAGATGCTTTTATTCTAAAATAAAAAAAAAATACTTAATAAAAAAAATATTATGTAATGCTGGTGAAATGATCCATAGTTAATTTTGGGTTGGATATGCATATTTTGCAGACAAATGGCTAATACCTTAAGGGTTCATATAGCGAGATCAATTGGATACCTGTGGTCTACCTCTGGTTCATGGATCTGCAACTTTACTGAAGCAAACGAAAACTAAAAGTTGGATTATAGTGCAGGATTTGTTTAGTAAGACTGGCTGCCGAGAACCTCCAATAGAATGAATGACCTTTATAGCTTCATTTAATTCGATGGTTAAACGTCGGAAGACAATAGCAAGCGTCTTTTCGGTTTCGCCTGACCCAGGACATTTATTGTGCTCAAGGAAAATTCCAAGGAATCATTCTTTTTATTTTCGTTTATTTTTTCCATTATTTCTGTAGCAACCGAATTAAATGGAGGCAGAAGGCATCCAATGCTTTTTATGTAACTGTCCTGCAGGAACTGCGCATGAGATCAAATAATAATAGTGATACCTACCGCTCCATCTTTGGATGTACCGTCGTTTCCACCTGCACCTGTGGGAGTATTGGTTTTTTTTGTCGGTGTTGATGTTGACCCGCTCCTATAAATAAAATGGTTATAATATATTAATATTAATGCACAAAATTCTTTTCACTTTTACTAGAGGTACCTACGAAACAGAGAGTGGAATGAAAATAATAAACGGCTTAAGAGTAAAAATGTTCGTACCCAATTAGAGGAGTCCTGAGATTTAAAAAGCCATTCAATTTTCGATTTATGTTATTTTGTAGAGGGTTCGTAATAGCTGGGGCTACTGGTACTGGCGGCTTATTAGGTGGATTTCCAGAGTCCACAATATCCTGCGCAGCTCTATATTAAAAAGAACGTAATACAAATTTATTTAAGTGTAGGGCGCATGTAGGAGTCAACATTCACAAAATATATATATTATCGAAGCACAAGAATATAAAAAGGGGTTGAAATGCTCGCACCTGAATTAGGTGTATCTCCTAATCGAGCTCGCTCGAGTTTTGTTACTTGCTTTTATTTGTATCATAATTTTACTTTTATAACAACTTACCTCAAACTATAGCTACTGGATTCCTCGTCTTCATTTGGCTCAATAAACTGTAATTGTGACCTTTTGTGCCTCCACCACAGATATCCACCAGCTAAAAATAGCGCTATCGCAATGATTAGACCCAATATAGCAAGGCAAGCTATTAATATTATGCTCGCCATATCTGTAAAAAAGTTACAAAGCATGTAAGTACTTAAATCCATGCAGATGATTATACTTGGCAGCAAAATTGCTTGTCCAATTCAAAACTCAATCTGGTCTTATATTAAGTAAACAGTGTTCACAAAGTAATCATATAATAATATAATATTTAATAATATATATAATAATATAAAATGTAAGAACAATAATAATTATCATATTTAAATTTTCTGCTTTTAAATCAATCAGAATTTGATTTCCCGCCAATAACTCAAATTAATTTTCACACAGATTAGATTAAGCCTAGTACTTAAAACGTGTTATAAAATTCGACGAGTTAATTTTTTTAATTTGGTATGCAAAAACGCAGATAATACAATACGCACATTATCGATAACCCGTCCCTTTTCATATTTTCAATATGTTTACGTAAACCATAAGCATTAATGTTGAGAAAAATTAACACTCGGTAGAGCGGCACCAATTAATGTGTTAGTTCCTATAAGTAAGACGCAGATTTTGAATTTTCGTATTTTTTATACTTTCCGCCTATCGCTCCAAATATATTTATAAAAAAAGCAATAAAAATCCCGCAAATCAAATACTACAGACTTGCGCTATGGGGTTTACAATCGTATTAGAGCTTCTATTAAGTCCTGCCATATCATAACGATCATACTTTTAGTTTAAGTAAAGCCACTGATTAATATATATGTATATACATATACATATACATATACATACATACATATACATATACATATACATATACATATACATATACATATACATATACATATACATATACATATACATATACATATACATATACA